>JAGTTH010000926.1:0-88237 GCA_022606485.1 Agraylea sexmaculata
GCCATTCATTATTTTTGAAATAGCTCATAATTGAAAAATAAAGGCTTACGCTCAAATAAAATAGCTTAGTCGAATTAATTAATTGATCAGTAAGTATATAAATGCATAATATGAGAATACAATTTATATAAGATCCAGTGGTGGCTTACTGAATTAACCGTATCAAATATATTACACACTGGTATTTGTTAAATGAAATAGGATCTGAATGAGGTGTAGTTAGTAAAAGCGACTAGTTAAACATGTCTGTAAATAGTATATTGACAAGGTGCACAGTCTACCTATTTATTTGTATGCATTTCAAACTGTAATTTGATCTAAGTATCGCTGATGCTCACGCTCTTACCTTTGGGTCATAGGTTCAAACATATCCACCAACTACTCCTATGACAATATTTCATATGCTTCATCATCATTATAATATATACCATAATCAATATTCACATTCAAGCAGAACTGGGCTGTAAAAAAAATTATTAACTGGTACAATGATGAGGTTTTTGTAATTTTATTTAATTATTTAATAAATAAAGACTAACACACCACACAAGCCACGATAATTAAGTTTTTCCATCTATTGCTTTATTGATTAAAAATGTTTTTATGTAATATTTTAATATGATGATGATGATGGATGGAATATTTTAAGATAAAATTAGATGTTGTAAAAATGTATGCTTCCAATATTTTAAAATTATTTTAACCCTTAATATATAAGTTAGCGCTAATCACACATAAGTATTTTTTCACTATTATCTATAAAAAATAAAAATGATCTTTAGCTTTGTTATATTTTTTTATAAAATCATTTAATAAGACTATAATTTTATTATTTTTCGCAATGCTTTACTTCTCGCTGAAAAATTCTTAGTAAAATTCGAAAATGTATATTAATATCAAATATTTTTTTAGGTAAATTTGAACGGTCAAAAGCGTGGTTAAAATATATTAATTGTAATATATTAATTGTAATATGAAATAAAATTACACACAACCTATAACCATATAATATATAAAACATCACCTTCTTGATAAATATAATATTAAATCATGCCTTTTTTGAGATTGATTTTTTTGTACTAGGGTCCGTCTCGAATAATGATCTTCAGACATCCGAAATAGGTTACGTGTGTATATAATAGTTAAATAGAAATGAAGTAGAACATAATGGTGAACGCATCCAAATACTAGATAGAATAGACTAATGTTTGTATTTTTTTATCACCAACTCGTATATCAATCGTATGAACTTTCTTCTTCTTCTTCTATCACCAATGAATACGGAATATGAACACCTAACAAAAGGTAGTTTCACCAAGACTCATTTAAGATTCTCTTTGATCTTTGATGCGTGTCATAAAAACGGATACGATTTCAAGCGCTAAGTTTTTCTTTAAAACAAATTACTTCAAAATATATTCCCCCTCATTGTTGGCACTTATGAGTTTTGGGCTCTCAATTTGTCGCCTTGTTGAATGTTGTGAAATGTGAAGATCGAGTCAAACATCAATTATGAAGCTTTTAAATTTCACTCGTGTGTTTCTTCAATCCGCTGAAACCTTAAACGCTTATTTATTTCTGTGAAGGCACTCGTTCAGATGCTCAAAGATAAATAGAGAGTTTACTAATGTCTCGTTAAACTGTCAACACTTCAAAAAGCGAAAGGAAGCCGTGTGAAATGTGTAATATTTGTACCATACACAAAACTATTATATTTTAAGTGCATTTTAACCGAGTATTTGTGATAAAGTGGACTTATAATAATTTAACTTGTTGACCTTACGTTTAACTTATATATTATATTAACTATCTACCGCAAGGCAGCTAGCAATACCCAACATTATCCTATTATGTAAATATAATAATCATTATTCACCTTTCAATTCAGGAAATATTAATAATCCTCTAGCGAAACGATCAATGATATTAGTTCACTGTATGTTTTTAATAGATAAAAGTGAATGGTCTAAAAATATTATTGTTCTACATGTTAACAGTGTCTGTCCTCTTACTTAAATTATTTTTAGAAACTACAATAAATAAGAATATTATTTTAAGGCGAGGTATTGCGAAAAAAGAATTTTTAGTATTTTTAAATCCATCAAAAAAAATATGTATTTCTTTAATAGATGAGCCAAGCTGTGATATTATTAAATTATGTAAAGTCCACCCAGTATGGGTAAATATAGTAAAATAATTATATTTAGTATTCTGCATGTGTTGTGTTATGTATTAATATTGTTTGCAGCGGTTGTATGTTAATGAACGTCCCACGTTGTTTGTTAAATAAAAAAACAGATTTGCATAGTCCAAAATTCAACATGAGTTGTATAGTATTAGCTGCAATAAATTAATACAAATGTTGATATATTATATGTGTATTAAAATGTATTGAAAGGAGTGTGTTACCCCAAGGCCCGAGGGCGCATTGGTATCATCCTCAATATAAGTAGGACGTACATATACGAGTAGAAAGCTCAACGTATGAAATGTGTAGTCTAATAGTCATATATAATGCGAAGCTAGGGAGTGATGATGATAATATTGAACAGGTAAAGGCGGTCACAGTTCAAGTGTGCGTTGATGATGAGTATAACAGGTGACGATGTAAGGTCATACGGTCGAGTGGATTGAGCACCCAACACATGGGAATGCGGTTAAAGGAGTCTTTTATAAGTTATAACAGACATGCTGATTTACAGAAATCAATTTACTCAGGTGATAACAGCCTGGACATACGTGACCACTTATAATTTCTACCACCCATCTACATTCCAGACCATATCTATCCTAATAGGCTGCTCTTGCTAATACTATGTGCGCTTTATTGTTCATTTATGCACATTTACGACCTATCATTTATAAGTTAGTTCAATACAATCTCATTGGAAAAAAATAAATATAATTCCACAATATGGAATGCTATTTTTTTAAATATTATACTGGTCTGATTTGATTATATTCAATTCATTAAGGTCGTATAATGCATTGGGTTTTTTGATTGAATTTTCGTTGATTTTAATAAAACGAGATAAATACAAAATATTGTATCCCAAAGAAAGCAGATAAATAAAAGGTGTAATACACTCCAGTGTATTAAATCAAAATAATCATGAAAAAATTAAATACCTCATTTTACTAAACATCTTGTGCGGGAATTGAACCCACGTCTCTCTGATTCATATGGCATTTCAATTTAATACAATTTCAAATCATTGTATAAAATGATCCCATTGGGCTACCGATTTAAAATACAAAATAAAAATAGTTCATTATATTAAACTATTCCTTTATTAAATATAATTTACATATAATGTTTTGATACATTATCATTAGATGTTACTGTTAATATTAAGTTTTTAGAATAAGTCTTTTACTTATTTAATACGGAGTACAAACAATTGGTAATTAAAATAATAAATAAGTCATAACATAAAAAATAGTTGATAAAAGATGTACACTTATTGATGTTAAAAGTGATATTTTTTCTAAATAAATTTTAAGAATAGTTTGAAATTTACATTCGAACAAAAGCATATTTATATAAATTTCTCGCGTAGTTATTGATATTTTTCATTTGATTATTATAATTATACATTATCCTCTAAGCCGAATCTCCCATTTGCTCTACAAACACAAGAAACAAAGAGAACTTTTTTTAATCATTTATCAATATGGGTGTGTATGTGTTGGATTTATTTTGTGTATCCAGTTGTGACGGTCATCAGTAAAACCACCGTGAATAGTTTAGATTTGATTATGATGACCACAAGTAGTGCCTTCCAGTGAGGATATTACTGGCAATATAAGTGACCAAACTATAGGGTTGTCTAAAATTAGATTTGTGTAAATAGTTTGCATGAACCATATTGTCATATAACTAGGTTAACTCTATATTTTTATTAAAAATATTTTCTTACTTTCAGCTCGATCTTGATATAAAATGAATTGATTGATTATAATTTGAGTTTTGTTTTGAAATTTTATTTAAATTATCGATAATTTGAAGCAGCCCTAGATTACGGGAAGTGTGGGAAGGTGGCTTAATCATTTGGTATTACGCAGGTCTGGCAACAAATTGAATATAACAGTTAAATGTTGTGTTAGCTACGATCATTGCCGGTATAGCCTCCAACTACATAATGTAAAGAGTACTTAGTACTTATTTGTGTATATTTAATTTTTAAAAAATAGTCCATATAAATTAATTACGGAATGTTAATTATTAGTATCATGCAATCGGATACTTGGCGCCTCTTGCAGAACTAACGTATATTATTTCATTCTCATCGAGTACCGTTTACTTTGCATAGTTTTATTGAGTTGAATAGTTAACAAGTCAATAATCCATCAAGAGTATGTATGAATCCTACAGGATTTTTAATTGAACTTAGATTTATCTATAGACAAAGGTTCTTGTATAATATGAATCATCTAATTCATATTAGTATAAAATTCATAAGAAAGCCTTAAACGTCAACTTAACATGTATTAATAATTTAAATATATATGTACCTAGGTATTTTTTCTTTTAAAATAATATTGAATAAAAAAAATGTTTTACGCCAGTTTTGAAATGTTTTTTCTTAAATCAGTGATAATTTCAAAAAATAAATATACATAATTATTAACAAAGAAACATATTTTGTTTTTTTTTTTCAACAAAATGCTTATCAAATATTTTTATTACAAAAAAAGAGATTAAAAGTTTTTAAACCTTTCAAAATCTTTTGATCATTTTCATGGTTGAATAATAAATTTAATTCTGTTCTCATTTAAAAAAAAATTGCTAAAGCCTTGTTTTACATTATTAAAAACATTCATCTTCATTTAGAATTATCTGGAGGCAGTTTTTCATAATTGTTAGAGCTTTCATTCATTTAAAAATACTAGCTCTATAAAAGATGCGGCTTTTAATCCCACCTGAAAATATTACAATATAAGCTAATACTTATATCCATACTAAAAATAAATAATTATTAAAATTTTCATATAATAAATATTAAAGGATAGACTTAATAGAAGTTTGCATTATATTTGAATAAATATCGTGGGAATTAGATCTCAGCGACAGACCGTTTCAAAATAATAATTTCGCACATCGGATAGCAATATGTATATTTATTTTGTTTTTATTATATGCATAATGACGGTTTGTGTTTTTGTAAATGATCGGGTGTGATGAAAATTTGGGTATTCAACGGCGAAAGTACCGCTTTTTACTTTCGTTTCAAACCACTAAAGACCGTTATATCGGTTTTGGATACTTTGAGCTGGTTAAAGAGACTGCAATTACTGGAGCAGTGAAATTTTTATTATTAGTATGAACTGGCTAAGTTCGCTCGGGGGCTTTTGATGCGTTTCTCCATACTGAACATACACAATCTGGTTATTGGTAAACGAGCACTTTGTCGGTCGTGTTGATAGCTTCCAATTACATGCTTTTGCCGAGAGAAAAAGACATAAAAATATACTGTTGTTATAACTATAATTTGTATGTTTTGTTGATATGCCCACAGGTAATTTTATACATTGACTTCTTAATTCAGATACGCGGTTGCATTACGCATATCGGGATCAATAATTTTATTATTTGAATACTGATTTTTTTTAAAATTATTATGAAGAGAAAACAGTCGTCTGGAATACCAGAGAACCTACATCTCTGATGGAGCTTTTTGAGAGGGATTTTTAGACACAACAACGAGTTTATTTGTCTGTCGGTGACCTTAACTATTACTAGTTACACAGTAATAATCACTTCAGTATTTACCTTACAATCCAGGAAATCAGAGTACATCTGGATCAAGACGACCGATCGGGATTTTATTAATATTATTCCCGATCGCCCAGTCGTAATAATCGATCAAATCAATTTAAAAAATCTTGACTTGAGCATACACTTTTAATTATATTTTTATACTCATATTTTTTTCAATTAATTAATTACTTAAAATTATTAAACATACTATGTCGCTTTGGTTTTTATCAAACAATTTCGATTTGATATACAATTTCTTTATTAAATTTGAATTTCACATTATTTCATTATAAAAACATCTTATGAATTACACTTTGGTAAACGGAGCATATAAATCTTTTTACCTTTAAATAAGATGAGAATCTGAATACCATTTTTATTTGATATGAGAGGTTATACTAAATAATAAAAATAATTGAAAAAAATAATAGTGTTTTTTTTAATTAAACTTACTTTAAATTTATTTCCATTAAATCCACATATAGATACATTTTTATCAATATAAAAATACGTTTGTATTTATAAATAATTTATTAAAATATTGACTTTAATTTTTTTATTAGCTTGTGTTTAATAATAATATTTAAGGCGGCTGATATTAAAATATTCTAAATAACGATCAATATTTTTTAGAATCTTAGTTGATAATTGTTATAATTATAAAGTAAATAATAATTGTTGAATTCGGTTGTTAATTGAAAACAATATATGTGTTAAAAAAATCTATTCATGAGTCGTTTGTTTCAAAAATTGATCAATGGTTTTTTTTTAAGTTGACATAAAACCTGGGGGAAGGTGATTATCTGAAGGTGAATCTGTATTATTTTGCATTTTTATATATATTCTAAGATAATTAATATCACGAAACGGTTGTTGTTAAGTTGGAGGTTCTCTTATCCAGTTTTTAACTCAAAATGTAACTAAGCGGTAACCCTTTAGTTACATTTTACTGCAATTCGTAAAGACCACCTGTGTGGTCCAAGTCTATCAGATCATAGACATCCACAACTTTCCAAAGCAAACTAACCAAATATTGACATCTATGTAGTAAGGTTGTCAACTTACAAGGTACATTCTCCACTTTGCGCATTATTACTTGTGTAAAGATCAACCGAGCCGCGCCTCGTTTCATTTCTAAATGTCTAAGCAACCAAGTCGTACTAATAGATAAATAAAATCATACAAATATTTGATCGCAGCATGTGTGATGTGTGAAAGGTGTTTGCAATTTCGAAACTCAAATATTTCCATTCTTTAAGATCGCCTATTAACGTGAATTGTTTGTTTATACTCGTATGTAGCAAAGTGTCCAAAAGTAAGCAAATATTTTAAATTAACATTGCTTGAAGAATATTACTGAGGATAAAATAATTCTTATTCATTAAATAGTATGTATGTATGTACTAGGGTAATTTTAATTGAATGTTTTTTTATATTATGCTTGGTTTTTTTAATAGGAATTTAATATTTTGATTTTTGATTTAAAGGGTTTTTTATGGATTGGAATTTTTATTTTTTATTTTGCATTCTTAAATTAAATATCTCTAAAAATATTTTGAAATATATTAAATATTTTCAATCGTTAATGTTTTTTAATGTTCTGCTTTGTTTTTAATATGAGGGTAATTTTTTGAGCTTTGATGTAATTTTTGCTTTAAAGTTCTAATCTTGATTATAATATTGTGCTTTTTAAAGTCAAGGACTGATTTTTTAAAGTTTCAGTGTACGTTTATACGTTATTTAAATTTGTCTACTTCTAGAGCTTCTCATAATGGTGCATCCATACGCTCGTGCGAATATTCGCGAGGATCCAATTTAATATTGTTAATGATTAGGCATCAGACAAATCCGATGATGAGTGTTCGAAAAATTTGATTTCATTTAGTAAAAATTCACCATACACTCGAAAAATCAAGGAAAATAATGTGCCATCAACACTCTGGCTATTCGTCTGCAATCACATGTGTCTGTACACTACATAATTCTAAAATATATCTCGCGCCAGTTGAGAGGTCGACTAGAAGGTAGTTTGCCCGAGCAAGATAATGTATAATAGTTAATAACAATGTTGTGTTTTCTCTTTTGGGAGAAGGTCTGGTTGAGTTGTTGGAAAGTGCAATTGTCAAATTGATGTGACATGCGTTTCTGTCGTCGTCGGTCGTAAAGCAGGTCGCCGCAATTTTGAGGAAATCGACCGTCGGATAAATCAACCGACACTTTTTACTTTCTCGTCCATGCACCACCATGTTTCACCTCCATTTACCTTTTTGAAACACCGATACTCCATCGCTCATTTATCCACCCATTGACTGAGGGAAGAATAAGACAACATATTTGGGAGAAAGCATGCAATCTTTACATATAGGGTCATTGCTGGGTCTCGCGAATCAGTTCAAAGTATTTTAGACAACGCACGCACACGTGTCTTTTATATTTTGAAAGTACCCAATTTTCCGTTTACATATTATTATTTAGACAATTGCGGTATTTTTGGTATGATACATCTAACACGCCATATATTTATAATATTTTTTATCATGAAACATACCTATGATCCAGAGATCGGAACAGGTCTTACTTTTCCTGGATCCGGTGCATCGATCAATGAGCTAAATATTAAAATTAATTACAATTCTATTGAAACCGAACTTTAGATTCAAGATTAATAAGGTGAAGGATTTGCCATTTAATGACATGCCAATTGATTCCTGTCATATCATTAAATTGATCATAATTTTATTGTAATATGTGAATAGGTCTTTTCGATCTGCTGCTCATTTTTAATAATGAATAAAAAGAAAATGTGCACATAAATGTCAATTGGTGTCATCTACAAGAATATAAATTATTGTCTTTGTTTAATTGGTTAAGATGTGATAACCCATTTTTAGGTTTAACAAGGTGTCGGTTGCAAGCTTTTTACACCTTCACTAAAATTATTATACTTAGAGTGGTAATTATGATTTTATTGTCCTGTTGGTCTTCATTTACGAGTAAATAATGAACGGTTGGAGAATCCTCAATACTTAATGACACTTTCGCGCGTAAATTTTAAATGGCTTGCCAAAAATGTGCACAGTTATTCTTGGTTGAAGCACTTTTTATGCGAAATCGTTTCCTCGTCGGCATCTTTTTTTCAGTTCAGCATACCTATCCTTGGAAACTGCCAACTGTTTATGGTTATTTCAAAAATTTTCCTCATTCTCCGAATTTTTTTAACATCGTCCGAGTTCCTGCATAAATTGTCCAAGAGGCATTTAATTATCCATTGTATTATACTTATATCCTCACTAATTAAAACATTAACATCCATAAAGATACGCACCTAGAAATTATATTGTTAAATGATTTCTCAGCAATCATTGATATTTTACGCTTTGGGAATGTTTTCACATCGATATCGTATTGCAAACGAGCACAAGTATACACGTAATTGACGGCTTTACGACTTTTACAATAAACCAATAAGTTTACAAACATTCTAATATATACTGGGAAAGCGGGACAAATGTTCAGATATGCAAGATAACAACCAGGAAAGGGCGGTCTTAAACAAGCTTTTGATTCCTTGTATTTTTATAAATCATTACGATAAAAAGATGAAAAAACATGTCATACAATAACAAAAATATTCTTATTTTAAATCAAAATAACTATTTACTTAATGAAATTTTAATTGTTATTTAGGATCAATGATCATTTTTATTACTGCTGATTTTTTTTGTATTCAACGTAAGCTTGACTGATTCTGATATAATTTTTCTCAATATCTTTTCCTCAAAATATAATATGAATAGGATACACCATAAATCACATTATTTTACTAAGCTTAGGTTCTCATGAATCAATTAATCAACAACTAGCATAATTTACGACTATCAATATCTTACTAGTAAATATTATTTTCTCCTCTAATGACTCTTTGAAGCATTTCATATTCAGAAAATAAAATGGCTTTTATTTTGTTCAACATAAATTATGAAAGTATATTATGTTTTTAAGTATCGCATAGCCAATGGTTTTAAGAAATAAATATTACTTAAGCTGCATGCTTTGGGAATGTCAAATTTAGCAATGCCAAAAAAGTAATATCAATAATTAATTAGTAGCCATGAGATTCTTTTTCCTGATGCCTTCGTTAATGACGTTTTATTAATTTGAGCTAAAGTGAAATAGTTCAAAGTAATTAGGAATTGATTGTTTGATTATGACTAGAAGTGACTAGGACTAGACAAACGGTCGAGTTGGTTGTTCGTGACTGATACATTTAGGCCCCTGTCAAACTAGATCGCTTTCCAACTTGTACGTGTCATATGCCATTTGTGGTGTTTATGACAGCCATAATCTTATCTAGATATTCGCCAATGACAATCTTGTGAACCTGATTGCTCATATCGAGGAATTTTGCCCTGCGATCTGCGCAAATAAGCAATACTGATTAATATCGCCCATCGTTTGTGCCTAGCAAATATTTCAAATCATTTATAATTTATTATTACATTTATTCAAAAGATGATTGAAATATAATATGAGGGTTTAAATCTTTATTAATGGGAATAAAGATATACGATTATTCGCTTTTAATTGTGGGTACTTCATATTTAAAAAAAATAAAAGCATTATCTACTGGCTTTCCTATAATTGAAATATTCATAATTCAGCTTTTGACATATTGTTTTTAATTTTTTTAGTACTTTCGTAATTGTTTTGTAGATTTTTAGAAATATAATTGGGGGGCTAGGTGGAATAAGGGCGTATAGGTACATTGTCAGTTTAGAGATAATTTAGTAAACCTTTTTTTTATATACTGTATATATTGTATATGATGAATGAAGTATTGTATTTGATAACAGGATATTTAACGAGGATATCCAAAATAATTTATTTACAAAAGTTATTTTACGAAAAAGGGGTGTATAATCTTTATCCGCTCTTATTCTACCCAGGCCTTATTTTCACTTGCTGTTTAATAAAACTTTGCATAGATCGAATATGTAAGATACTTTTAGTCAATACCAACACAGTAAGTGTTCTTCACAAATGAATTAAAGCCTTCTTCAAAATTGGATATTTTTCAGAAAATAAATTAAATAGAAAAGATGCAAATATACCTTGTAGCATTAATGATACTTTCAGTAAGTTATGTAAGAAGGTGGTTGGATATTACTGGATGAGAATTATTGAATTAATTATTAAGTATAAAGCATACCCTTATCTCACATGTCTTTTATATACGATATATTTTTATACATTATTCATTCATTCCTTTGATTTTGAAACAAGGAGCCGAAATTCACATCCTCGTGTTGACGACAGTTTATCAATTTTCGATAAACAATCGGATGGATGGACTGACAATCGGATGGTCGACCGCAAAACCCAAAACGGGAAATCAATTTTTGGGTTTTGTTTTGTTCAAGCTTTCTCTTCAATATTTCAACCACGAGTATTATAACAATCGGAGAGCTTTTATTGTTTATTATCATGCTTTATGAGAAAACCGCAATTTATTCGGAACTGATGATAAGCATTTACAAAACAATGGAGAATTTATTTACACATTATGAATTTCATGCAATGTAGTAAGGTAAATGTTATCAAATGCTTTAATGTGGCTTTTCTTAAGTATGAAATAAAATACTTCTTGAAGATAAAATACGAATACTCATTCACAAGGTGACAAGAAATGTTTGTTTGGGAAAAATAAAATCTGAATTTATATTGCTTTAACTTTTATCTCTATTGGCACGTTTACTAGAAGCATAAATTCTTTTATCGTATAGACTAGTCAGGAAGTTATTTTTTACTAAAATCAGCGATGTTAATATAAATATGTAGACAGATCTTTGCTTATCTAAAGTTGGTGCATCAATGTTTTTTTATTTGTCTTTTAGTCGAGACCTTCGATATAAAACATCTGTGTGTAAGGGAAAGTCATTATGAAGAGTCATGATGCAATCTCAGGTGGTATTGAATTTTTTGTTTATCTAAGTAATGGTTATTCGTTTACTTTGACAAGTAATCGAGGTCCGGTTCTTTTAAAAGCATTGTATCATCTCATTCATTCACATAATATCAATAAGTAGGTCAAAACTGATGCAGGATTTTTCCACTTTTCATTCAGAAAAAAGTATAATTTTAAAAGTAAAAAGAAATATCTTAAGAGTTTAATACACACCGGATAGAGGTAGAAAACTAAGGACTGGTTCGTGACTTATCGGAGAAAAGTTTTTCTTTTAAAAGAAAACTTAATACACCGATTATTATATTTCTTATAAAACCGAGAGCGCAATAACTTTTTGTGGTTTATTTTTTTTGTTGTAAAAGATTGCGGTGCATGTAGAATTGAGACATTTTTAGTCTGTGGGATGCATTTGCAAATTGAAACGGATGAAAAAATGACCGCTGCGAAATCCATAACATTGATAAATCGTAAAAAAGACACGAGTTCGATCTAAATTTTTCGCTGTCGGTCGATGAAGCCATTTGCCGACGAGACTTTCGATTGTTGAAAAATTTGAATTGGCGGTTTTGGAACAGTGACCCACTTTTGTTAAACTCAATATAGGAGATGCCCTCTTATGTATGTACATATTATTGAAAACTTTCTGTAATCTTGTTGAGTGTATTGAAGAATATTCAATCAATAAGGCGATCTTGTTATCGATTAGTATCTGATAGATGTGTCCAAGTATGGCGGTGTTAATATTAAAATTACCCCTTTAATATGATTCGGTGACTACTTTCACTTTGCTCTCTTTAATCATTACTTGTACACACATACGAGATGGCGACCTGGAAACTAACTATTTTATTATTAATATAAATAAAACAACATTAAACTGGTTTAGATAGATGCGATAAAGAAGTGGTGCTTTGATTATTATCGAATATAATAAATTATGGTGTTGAAAAAGTCAATCAACACTTAATGGCAAATTAGAAAAAGTAAATATTTTTTTCACGCGTACACAAATCAAACATCTTGATGATTTAGTAAAAAAATATATTAATAAATTGAATGATATCTGATGATTGTGGATTGCAAACTTTTAACCTCAACAAAATTAACGAAATATTAATAAAAAATCCTGATATACAGGGTGGACTCGAACTAACTGAGAATATTAAGGAGGTGGTAGGACATTACAAAAATAAATGAAAAAAAAAATACAATCGCTTTTGGAATCAAGTTTAGGCCAACATCTAGGAATCACCTGATTCTGTGAAGTAGTCAGTAGTTACTGTCGGTTGTATATTGTGTCTGTTAAATACTCAATTAAATAAATATTTAAAAAAAAATACTTATTTTTATGATACCCGACCAACCTCTAAAATATTATCAGTTAGTTCAAGTCCACCCTCTATAAAAATATCAGTAACTTCAAGTTAGGCCATTCATCATCTAGTTTTTTTCAGTCTGTCATATTATTGGATCGTATTCAATTGGATGGCCATTCAAAATGCAGGTCACCTGGTTATCGATGCTTAGATTTATTAATTGCTTATCTGAATATCTTAATTAGCAAACAAGATAACAAATTATATGAAATCTCTCTCACAAACGGATCATTGATCATCTATTATATTTGTCGAGTTTCGCTTGTCACTTTCACTCGCACTCGTCCAGGGTGTGCTTAGAGGCATTTTTTATGATTATAACTTTAATATATATAATTTTATTATTTACAGTTCTTGAAAAAGGAGTGATGACATGGTGGTGGGCAATTGTTGTGGCGCTAAGCTGCGCCCCCTTCTATACAGTGCACACCGCCGCACAGGGACGACCTCCAGGTAAATTTATTAATTAATAATTATATTTATTTATTTACATTACGCTCGAGAGGGCTTCAGGAGGCTATTCATTATTTTCATAAACAAAAAATAATAATTACAATGTTTTCAACAAAAAAAAAAAACACTTTATGACACTTCAAACAGCCTTATACTAATAGTGGTGTACTTAGAAAGATAGGAAGACACTATACTTAAAACTAGTGAAAGGTGTGTTTTTTGGTTTAATTTTAATAAATGTAACGGGAACAACATATTGTATTATTCATGAAATGAAAGTACATATTTCATTTTCAAATGCGACTCATCTCTAATTATTATTGAATTAGTATAAATGTGCATTAACATTATTTGGGTTACACAAAAGCAATTCGTTGCGCTAATAATCGTTTTGAATTAATATCGAAGTGAAAATTGGCTGTGGGAAAGTAGGTGCATTGAAAATTTGAAGCAATTATTATTTTAACAAGTTGAGTTTCGTCTTTAATGGATATTTACTTTAAAATAATTCTAACTCTCTACAAAGTGGCCGACGGACGCATTAATTTTGTAAATAAGCCCGATGCAAAAAAATAGTCATGTTCGGATAAGAACAACTTTTATGGAATGTATATTTATAGTTTGGTGTCAGAATTGGCATGTTGTTGAGCTTAATATTGTTGGAAATCTATGGCTGTGTTTGCAAATTTATTACATCCACGAAAAGTTCCTGTGAACCATTGCTAGTTTCCACATCGTAAATTACAACAGGCCCGAAGGCTTTACACGATTAAAGCGCAGAAACTTATACTATCTTTATTCGTATGAACAAAATTTATCATCAATGGAATGCATAAAAAGCCTGCCTATTCAACATGTAATATATTATTGTTGTATTGAATGGAAATTTTCTTGATGATAAAAAATGTGTATTGATTGTTTGTATAAATTGAACATTAAAAATGAAATCCTACATACATCACCATGATATATAATTAAATTCATAAAAATTCTACTAAACAATCTCAAATATCACCTTGGTTATAAAATATTTTACAATATTGTGGGAATAAAATGTATGAAAAAATGTATTTATTTGACTTTAAATAAAGATTCGAGACTTGCACAAGCTAATTCGTATTCAGCTGTTATTTTATTATATTTGATAATTAAAATTTATTATTTTATTATAAGTACTTCTAAATTTCATTAAATTAAGTCATCGAATATGTTAGAATCAATCAATTTCCACTGTGTAATTAGAATGAAATATATATTTTTTTAATTTATTGAATCTATTTTAGGGGCTTATTCACTACGACTCAAATTGTAACTGAAAATATGCAATATAATAAGACAGTGATTCAAAGTTGATAGTCGATTGGAAAATTGTTTGAAAAAACAAAACCTCTATAAAAATATAGTATTAATCGGTAATAAGCAATACTAGATTCCGAACAGTCCAAAAAAAGGTTCGAGGGTAGGCAGAATATGCGAAATATATTTTTTAATAAAATGTGTAATTGCATCATTGAGGTTTGAGATGTTGAATCTAAGCATAACATGTCTTTGATTTTAATAGTAAGACGCCCTCTAAAGTGAACTCAAATGTCGAAATCTTAATAAATATTTAATAGTTTCCAGGTATTCTTATAATATTGAAACACTGATAATGTTGCTGGCCTGAATATGATATGTGGCGTGTGCACTTGTCAAGTTACGGTTTTATTGTCTGTTCGATCTATTTCCGAAACACAATCACGCGATATCGCGTTAACATTAGACACACAGTCAGATCTTTACTACACTCATTACCAGCATCATTAATGACCGACACAAATACTGTTATGGGATTATCTCGACAATATTTTTTATCAATTAGAAAAAAAAATCTATTAAAAACGGATGTATCACATTAAATAAAGCTAAAAAATACGCACGACACGAGAAAAAATAATATTTACTACATTGCTTTATAATGGACACAGCGCATGTGTGAAGTGTTTTTTTTAATTGGTCAATTTCGCTGCGAGCTTTTACCGTAATTAATATTTTAATCTCTTCATGCACTCTTAATGACTCCAATCTCAATGATTTCTTTGAAGTATTACTACCAAACCAACCTCCGAATATTATGATTGAGGTGTCAGATTTTTGCGGTTTGTTGGTCTCGTCGATGGGAATAAACTTTGAAGGTTTTATTTCAAGCGTAACGTCTAAGAATTATAGATCTTTTCTTCTTCTATCGTTATAAATAATCAGTTATCGCTCGAATGATTATATCAGATCTAACAATAAATATAAATACTTCAGATTTTGTATGGGGCAATTAGAAGACACAGAATCAAGTGACACAGCTTTAAATATACCTGCCACAAGTTGAACTGCAATTTAATTGAACTAAAAAAATAAATATTATTTTGATTTTAGAATCATTATATTTGATGATACAAAAATATATTAATTTTCATTTAATATAAAAAATAAAATTGGGTAAAATAATTTGACTAAAGGGATCCATAAATTTTTTGAACTGAAAACGAACAATATTTACGTATTATAACTATACATTTTTTAATGGAAAAACTCTCTTTGAACCATTTAAATTTAAAATTAAGTATTGAAGAATATATAATAATGATTAATATACAAAATATATAATAGGATGAATTATATAATATTTGTTGAAATACAATAAAAATTAGATTGTATATTAGGTGTTCTTATATTAACTGAAGCAAATCGTCAAGCGTTATCATCAATAATAATGATTTTTTTATTCTTCAACTTTACAAATATCTAATTCCAAATGATTCGGTCTATGGATTTGATGGTATGAATAATTTAATAATAATAAAGCTTCCTATGGTTTATTTTTATTGTTAAAAATTCCATACATCCGCGAGGAAGTCATAATATCCGTATCGCCAATCATAATAAACGTCCATTGTTACAAAATTTGTATTGTTTACAATAAAAGCATTTTATTCATTACTTTTCCGGAGAAAGATATGCACGTGCTTTAGAAAATATATTATCTAGAAGAGAAAACAGCTTTGTTACGCCATGTATTGCGAAATGACATACCCATCGGAGTGTATCCACAAAAGAATGACGACTATACTTAAATTGCTACGGAAATGGTATTATCCTTATTATAAAAACATTAAAACTGTGTGCTTAACCACAATAAAGCCTATTGTCATTGAAGAAACCTAGGAAATACATATATGTTTGTGTAATTTGGGATGACTCAAGTATAAATGTGTAGCGGTAGTTTATGGAACTGCATAATTTAGCAAATGTTTATAATATTTTGGCTGTAGGTTGTCATAAAGCGGTATAGATAGTCGTAAATATGTACAGTTTTTAAATAATATAAAGACGAAGTTTTATTGATATGCAAAGTGCGAACGTTTCTATGATAAAATCATTTTGCTAACGACAGACAATAAAATTAAATTACTAATAAATTACGTTTATGTGACAACTTTACAGAAACAATACATTACATTTAAATAATTTAGATTTCATAATTCTGAGAATCAAAATATAATTTTCGTTTGAAATAGTAGCTAGTTTAAATTATTTAATTTAAAATCAACATCAATTAGTATAATTTAAAATTTATCGTATTAACCCATATTTCCAGATCTCAAATTCAGTAGTCTGATATTTGGTGACAAATTCCGAAAATATCTAATAATTTATCGTCTTATTAAAAAAATGCAGCAACACAGTTTAAAACAGGTTTTTATGCCTAAAACATAAACTGGGTTAAGTTTTACCTCAGTAAAACTGATGATTCATATTCAATTAAGTAATAAAATTTGTTTAAAACATTAACCTGCATCGTAATTTATTCAAAGCCTTGACATGTTGCGATAAGAAAATCCGAATAAAAAAAAACCTTTGCACATCCAATAAAGAATGTATTAGGTGAGGAAAACATCTTTTAATGTCGCAATAAAAGCTTTAATGAATTTCTTTTTAATATTGCCACAAAAAAACATCTTCTCTTATCGTCTTGACATATGACTAAAATATGTTGGATTCGTTAATTTATAAATGAATGTGGTTTTATCGGAATACTGAATTCATAAATACATATATAAAAATTATTAATTGAATGTGTTTTTAATTTGCATTTCCAATACAAATGTAAACTTACTGAATAAGCCTATTTTTTAAGGATAACAATACTTTATTTTAATCATAAAGTTAATACACATATGGGCAGGTATTTTTTATTTAATATAAAATAAATTATAATAATTCTATATTTTTTATTAAATACGTCATCAGTAAAACTGAATAAAAGATTAGAAACATTTTTTTCATTATCGTATGTGAAATTAGTTTATAAAAACTGGTTTACAATACCTATTATTATTATATAATTAATCATTAGAACCGATTAGAAAAGTTTATTTATTAAACAGATTTTTTTTTACATTTTCAATATAATTAATAATAAATAATGAATGCTATAAGTAATATTTATATCTATATCACTTGTCTCTTTAGCTCAATTAGCAGAGTAATTGGACACTATCCAAGAAATACAGGTTCGAGTCATGCACGAGGTATTTGGTGTAACAAGGATAATACAATATTTTTCGCTGTATATTTTATTAAAATAAAAAAATTTCTCTCCCTGAATAATGTAGATTACAATAATTTAACATGTCTCAAAAATATATTAAATAAAAAATCAGGTTGTCAGGCTGAATTTAAAATTCCTCGAATATAAAACCCGTTGAATGAATGCTTTGCTCTGAATTGTGGGTTTTTATTGAAGATATTTTTGCGACAATAGCTTTAGAATCTGACATGGCTGTTTTTTAGTATCGGCGGCTATAGTAAATAATAAATATTTTATTAGTGGGTGTAATAGGAAGTAGTGAATGCGGTCACAAAGGTGTTTATAAGCGTGAGCTCGCGCGTTAAAATTCTAGTTTTTTCGCAATAAAAAGCTTGACGCTCCATTAGCGATCGATTGTGTCGCCAAAACCAGGTCACAAATGCCGTAATTTATATTAATTGAGCTAACAACTTATTACACAGCTATCTCTTTTACTTCCACCACCATTTCTTCTTTTTTTCCTGTCCCATTCATCTGCGGTTTGTCGAATACAAATATGCGTGTTCTCTTCCCAGACAGACCGGTCAGTATGGTGATCGTGAAATGTATGTTTTTTAAAAACATAATTATCAATAATTACTATCATATTATTAGCTACTTTCTCTTTAGAATATTACCATAAAAATAAATATATTTTAAATAAACAAAATGTATTCATCATGTTTTTTATGCATGTTTTCGGTATGTGGTTTGTAACCGCGTTATCCTTTTTTAATATGTTGTTTCAAACTAGGCTTTGTGACCAAACACATCTAACCAGTTCATTTTAGGTCAATCAATATAGTTTTGAATATTTTTTATGATACGTATATGGAAATTATTAAAACTGCATTACAATTGGAGTTTCAAGCAAATTTTTTAGACATTGATCCGTTTGAAAGGATGCAAATTTTGATTCCCTATTCCTTAATTTATTTACAAAATTAGTCCAAAAATATATTGTGTAATGTTTTAATCAAGAAGAATTATTTCACTCAAAATAAAACTCAGCACAATTTAAAATAATAAATAAAATTTATAACGTTTTCTAGCAAAAAATCTCTAATATACAGTGGAAATATTTGAAGTAATATAAATTAATTATTAATTTCACAGTTTGTGTCGCCTGTTAATGACGACCACAGTTATTTTAACTATTATTATAACTTGTATCATTTCATATTTATTGGAAACACCTAAACTGTTAAAAATATTTCATATGTATTATGATAATTAAAAAAATATACGCTTACTCTCTCGCCTTAAAAATTTCATTGATAAAAAGTTTAACAGTAACATACATAAAAAACGCATTTTAATTGGCAATACACAATATGGTATATTTTGAGAAACAAATATTATTAGAATGTATGATTCCAAGGTATGAATGATTACGTATGACAGGTGCATAATATGTATAATGAAAGTAGTAAAGGTGTTTCACTTTCACACGTGCACGTTACTAGAACGGCAGGTTTGGTAGTAAATCAACGATAAGGTGAATTTACGAAGTATTGTGTGTAGCTAACTGGCACAGATGCCGTCAACCTTTTGTCGAACAATGATCGATAATGTATCTGGTATGTATGAGTGAATATAATATTATTATTAATAACAATGCGAGCATGTCTATACACTTTCACACAGCCTCTTTGCTACCACTGACCCACTATGATATACTGTACTAGCACGCGACTAAGGTGCATCGAGATTTATGGCATCTTGCTATACGGAAATGTCTATTTCAATACACACTGCTAATCTTATAATAAATAAATTACAATGCACAGTTTCATAGGAAGCTCCTATCGAATGTGCGAGCCGGTTCATTTATCACACTTCTGTTATGTCTTCAATCACTGACAGCAAACACATATCGACTATTCTGTAAACGTGTCTCTAGCATATTTTAATCATTATTTTTTATCAATATAAAAACTTAAGAGGATTCTCCAAACTAACTTCTCCACTAACTCTTTAATACAAAATGTTAACAAAATCAAATATGTTTCAAATAAGCGAAACTTTAAATTACCACTGAAATGTTGAGAGACATTCCTTAAAAATTCTTTAACATATCTCTTTTCACAAACACATTTGATTTTGTATGTCATTAATGATTTTACTATATTCGTGTTTCACAATATGTTTTTGTAATTCTAAGTTTATTTTTTTTATTATTATTTTATTATTTATTATGTATAATATTTATATATATTTTAGTAGTTCTACAAGTGGGTTTTTGTATTTTTTCCCATAAATTATGTTATGACTTATTAATTATTTTAAATATCAATTGATTATACTCCGTATTAAAATAAGTAAAAGACTAAGTCTATAAACTTAATATTGTAACATCTAATCATAATGTATCTAAACATTGTACGCAAATTATATTCAATAAAGAAATTGTATAATAATAATTCTCCAAACTACCATGGTGACTTAGCAGTACTTGTGTTTATTTATTAAATTATTTACACGTCCCGAGGAGCTTTTTTAGAGATGGTTTTTTATACACAACAACGTGTTAATTGTCTGTCGGTGATCTTAACTATTACTAGTTATACAGGTCACTGACTTAATAATCGCCTCAGTATTTTAACTTACAATCCAGGAAATCAGGATTAAGACGATCGATCGCTAATTTATTAATATTTTTCCCAATCCCCCAGTCACCCAGAAACCGATCAAATCAATTTTTTTTTTTTATTTGAGCGGGATTTGAAGCCATCACCACAGTATTTGTAGCCATGCGTCTTATCCCCCGAGCTAGAGCTAGAATGGAAAATTAACCCAAGTTAAATAAAAACACTCTTTAAGAATATATAAAGGTATAAGCATCCATAGAAAATTTTCTATAAAATAATGTTTAAAACATTTTTTGTCTAATTTAGTACTATTTTTTTCAATTAATCAATCCAGGGGGGCAAGCGATCCCCCTTGATCCCCCCTGCGGGAAACTAGGAAGTTACAGAACACACAAGTCAATATTTTTCCCTTGATAGACCATTTATTACAAACTCTGGAAATATAAAATATATAGTACACAGTAAAAATAGCTGGCGATAATAAAATCAAAGTCTTGAATTTTCTTTTTATTTTTTTCTCATGAGTCTTTTTACTATTTGATTTTGATGTATTTTAATATTTGTACTAATTAATGTAATTATTATTCCACTTAAAAACTAAAGATATAAAAAATCATGACCGTTATCTTCCAAGCAACATCACATCATTTAGTTTTTTTTAATGTTTATGGTAATAATTAAAAAAAAGAATAACATAAAACCAATATTTACATATATATTAAGTTGTATAGAACATATACATGACATGTTTATCGTCGTCTTTGAAATCGATGAAACAATAAATTGTTAAATATGGAAACTTTATTTTTTAAAGTTGTTTGGTTTATTATTTTACAGAATTAAAAACGGCCACCAATGCACGTACCACCGATACGCAAAGTTGTTTAACTTCGGTAATCAGTAGGAAGCCGTTGTCAAAAAACGCGAATATTTTGCTAAAAAATATTTTATAGAGAAATATTATTCAGATTTTAGCTAGTTCAATACAATTTTATAAAGACAAGTTATAGAATATTTGTGAAAATTAATCACTATAATAAGTAATAGTATACCGATTAGTACTTGAATCCATTTTGTTAGATTCCCATAAAACGTGCAGAATGGCTGTAAATATGTTGGTTTATACCAGTAGTATGTGGAATAAGCATACCAATTTAATGTGATTCTTTAATCAGCAGAAGAAATACACAATTATTATAATGACCGCTTTTTATACACATAGAAAGTATCTTTCTTTATGGTGTATAACCATTTTATTAATAACAATTAAGAGTTTTACGATGATGACTATAAACATATCAGTTGCCATTTTAATCGATGTAATATGAAAAACTGCTATAATTTTCATGCAAATTATGTGGTTTATTGTTAGCAGATAGATTACGGTACTTTTCAGTATAAGTTAACAAAATAATTGAAGTAAAGTGTTTAGCTTGATCGGGAGAGTGACCGCTAATTGAGCATTACCTACAATAGGTACATATAATATAATTATAAATAAAAAATAAATAAAAAAACCCTAAAATAACTGCAGTAGAAGGATGCATTTTCGTTAAAATTATCAACTCTCGTGACCACACGAAAACCAAATTATTATAATTCTATAAGTAATTTACAATATTTTTTAATTTTAACGGCATGCCGTATATTGTTAAAAGCTAGTTTTAAGTAATTCGAATCTCATAATTTTATAAGACGATTGTCCTTTTACTAAAATAAGAAATAATACTAGGACTAGATTTTGTAAGAGTGATGGGTCAATCGAATACCGAAATTTTTTACCTATGATTTTTTTTAAAAGAACATTCCTCTTATATGTATTTTGAAATTATTCGAACAATGTTATAAGCTAACCTCGGCCAAGAAGGTGAAAAAACAGGTTTTCAATTGCTCACAATCGCGCGGCTTTCATTTTTATTATACAAATTGTTTTACTATTCGGTAAAATGTATTATTCTATTCGATTTTCGGATATTAAAAGAAAAATCTTATAACATAATAATATTAATAAAATTCAATTCAATCAACTTTATAGTTTGTCCCTTGAATATAATATTTGATGTATGATAATTGTAGATGTATGTATATCATATAATGTTGTGTGTAAATATTAGCGAATTGAGATAAAATAATACAATAATATAAATAATAAAGCAATATTATTAAGAAAATAGTTGCAGAGCTCGAATACGTCAAAATACTTCAACACACCTACTTAGACTAAGTCTGTTAATAAGTAATATCCTCCTAATCATTTTGGGTACTAAATTATTAAATGGATGTATGATATATATTGATGTGATATATAGAATAAAGTGATAGTATATTAGTCACTCTTTTTAAAAATTCAATAAATGTTAATTTAATTTATTCATCAATAGATAATAAAAATAAAAAGTAATAGTCATTCTCTTATTTGTAGACATTGGCGTCATCATGTCTGTCCACACGATAGGTTTACTTTCTTGTCGTAAAACTGATTTGTAGATTTCCGTCATCATCTAACACGCACGTTTCTTTTTTTGATATCGTTGAATGAATATTTTTCTCAAATGACAAAAAATAAATTTCTCACGGTCTCGCGGTGGTAATTTTCGCCTTGAGGAAAATTTAGTTTTTTGTCGATGTTGTATAAAATTTGATCATTGTCGCGTTCATTGATGCGAAGCGATATTCATTGATAAATTATTATAGTGTGTAACTGGTAATATAAATCAATTCCAAAGTGGCAATTTGTCAGCTAATGTTTGTTGATAACACTTTATAGTGGCACATTATTGATACTTGTTGCAAATTGAAAAATTACTCTTAAGAAAAGTGTGTCGCACATTTTGTATCGATTTGAAAATGAAAGTACATATATGGAGATATTTTTTACAAAATATTATACTTCATTTAAAATTTTCATGCTGAATAATAGTATTTATTTATTTATTTTTACTCATAACTAGTTTTTAAATGAACATATTTCAAGCCTATTAATATGAGATTAATGACTCTAAAATTAAACAGTTGTGTCTAGTCTGAAATGAATGATTTTACATACTAAAAAAAATACATAAAGATGATCAAAACCAAAGAAAAAATCCAAAAGAATTAAAAACAGCTTACAGTGTTGACATTTGGGTTGAATTACAAAGTTAAATAAATTTATTTTATGTATTATTTGAGATGTTATTCATAAAATAGTGTTTAGATCCTAGATTATTATTTATATATGTATGTATACATATGTGTATGTAATATATATATAAGTGTATATAGGTATAATAAAATTGTATTTTATATATTTTTTAAAGAAAATTTTTATGTTTTTTTATTGGAGTTGTAATGATAATATCACGGGTTCATATTTTGGCTTAAGTATCTACATAATTATATAAATAATTGAAAGTATATTAAAATTCTTTATCTTTACCCTATAAAAAATAAAAATTGTGTGCACAAGGTATTGTTAAGAACTTCTCATATAAAATTAGGTAAAATAAATATTTCAATCAGTTGAAGACTTTTGTATAATTGTTTACATTGTTGATCAGGGGAACAAATCGAAGGGTACTTAATACAACAATGGGTCGGTAAGATGGGAATTGTGTATTTACGGTAGTCTTTGTTGATTATTTTGCTTACAGTACTCGGCACACTTTTAATACGAGTGACTAAATGCGTACAGTCAATACTGTAACAAATGTTGTATCGTCACACTAAACTAAAATAAAACTATGAAAAGGGAACACGACCGCATTTCGATCAACACCGTAAAAAAATGTCACCTCGGTCATAAAATCAAACAAGCTTAGAACAATAGCTTCGGGGATTATCCAGACTTGATTGCGATTTTATGGATTCGACAACATTGATTCTCATCGTTTTACGCACGTTACCCTGATTTCTAAACGACCGTATCAAAAGACAAAATAAATATCACTATTGGGGTCAATTGCTTTGTTTTTAATAATGATAAAAAAATACTAAATGTGCAATAGTTCTAAATAATACACGTAAGGTTTATTGGTTTACACAAATATAATAATAATAATAAAATGTACATTTATTGGATTAAGTACATCAAAAGACTAAATATCTGTAAAAATGTTTAGTTTATTAACTATAATACAATTATAAATAAAAAGCCCCCGGAGCGTATAAACCTATAATTATTATATGTACGCCCCGAAGGCTTTTTTAAAAGGTTTTTACAAATTCTGTTTTTTACTACGTCGTCAATTCACTTAAATATTGTAACATATTTTTTGAATAACCTAAGAATTTAAGGCGATGATGGTTGGAGTCCAGTTAATCACTTTTTATAATCCGTTTTTAGACACAAAAATGTGTTATTTCATTGTCTGTCGTTGATATTAATTATTACTAGTTATACAAGTTACCGATAGAGCAGCTCTGCCTGAATTCAGTATTTTATAAATAATGCGTAAACATTATGTATATATTTATCTGTATTTATTTATTTATTGTTGTACGCTCTTATTTTTCAAATTCCAGTTTTTTAAAATACATCAACGTGTTAATTCATTATCTATCGGTGATCTTAACTATTACTAGTTACACAGTTAGTCGCCGACTTAATAATCGCCTCAGCATTTACCTTACAATCCGGGAAATCAGAGTAAACCTGAATCAAGACGGTCGATCGAGATTTTATTAATATGATTCCCGATCTCTGTTGTCAAATATATTTTTGAGTGAGATTTGAACCCATGACTACAGTATTTGAAGCCATGTGCCTTATTAAATGTTAATTATTTTGTGGTTTATTTGGTCATAGTTTTCTAATATTGTGATTGTTTTCAGGTTACCAGATATCTCGCAAGCCATGTTCAGTAACCGGCGTGTCAGGGACATGCATGTTTGTTCAGGAATGTCTTCGCAGGGGTGGGCGGCACGTTGGCGTATGTGTAGACGGGTTCATGTTCGGTTCCTGTTGCGCCACCGTCACAGGAGAAAATCATACACAGCCGCCCACAATACATACATCTCCTGAAAAGTCCACCACAGGTCAGTACAACCCATTTATCATTAAAAAAAATTGATTTAACTTTCACAATATTATTGTTTGAATATAAGAAAATACGATAGATTGTCTTAAATCACTATTTAATGTCCGTATTACCACAACTAACTGAGCGAAAGCACTATAAATATATTATTTTTATAGGTGAGTGAGTTTCCCAACTTTGGTTATAATATAAAAATTGAAAACCTTGGCGGAAATACAGGAGAAGTCTAAAAATTTGTAAAATGATATATTTTATATTATCGCTTAAATATACCATATTAATGATGTAATGATTTATAAAACATATTTGAAAAAAGCACATTTGGCACGAAAACTGCTTATGGAAATACATATTTCAATACTAAGATAATGATATTTTTATCCCCATTGAAAATTCTCTGTCAACTTCTTAAAGTCAGGGTCTTCAATTACTTAAACAATTATTATATTTTTTTTAGATATATAAAGAAAGTCGACTTTTATCAAAAATTTGCTGAATATAATTTAATTGGATAAACAGTAAATAAAATTAAAATCATATTCCAGTTAATCATCTCTTATTATCTTCTATTTGTTTTGTATGATATTTATTTTTATACCAAATATCAAACTTAATGTATTCCAAATATTCACTAAAGGTCATAATTAGTCGCAAAATATAATATCACCCAATTGCCTTTGCGCCTATATCATGTTTGATTTACAAAATGTATTCGATTTTTATGAAGGAAATTTATTATTTATTATGATTATCGAAATACGGAAACTAGTTTAATATTTTTTAACAATTGTTAGTTTATGTTAATTCATACAACACGATATCGATCTAACACTGTCCGATCAATCTTGACACGATTTGTCGTCGACACGTGTACTTTGGGTGGTCCACGTGAAACTATTGAGTATCAATATTTTTAGTAAATATAATATAATTCTATTGAAATAATATAATGTGGTGTTGTGTAGCGGATGTTATGTTAACTGTTATCTATACGAAGAGGACGCGGTCCAAATCCCGCCTCGACCATTTCATTCGATTCGGGATTCATTTGACCCCAATTAGGGATAAAATTAACAAACGAACTAATGTCGCAATTTTTTTATAAATATGTATGTGTGATTGATTCTCAGCCACAAATGTAAAATAATTATTTTAATATAGGTGTAAGGCACGTGTAATGTAATACGACAATGGCATTTTAAGAAGCCTTTATATACGTGTTGATATTTTGACTGGTCGTTGCATTTCCTTTGATATAAATACAGTTAACATTCTCAGTCTTTAGGCCATCTAGATTCTTTAAAATTATTATATTCATCAATTTGATTTCGGCCTCTACAAATAATCCCAAATGTCACAGCGGAAAGGCTATTCAAGATAATCTCATTAAAATGTCATTGTTAAATAGTGTATATTTTTTATTGCCATCTTAATCCCGGCAAAACTAGTTTCATTGTATAAATTAATATATGAGCGTTATAATCACACACTGATGAATGCTTTTAATAAATCAGAAACGTTTTTTATTTAATCTAGAATACACTGATTAATTATAATGATAGTAATATAATTTTTTTATACTAAAAGTAGGTAGTCTTTATATGAAAGCAGTATGTAATTTCATAGTATTGCATGATTTTACTAAACAACACTGCAAATTATTAAAAAAAAATATTGTATCAATGTGCGTGAGATTTAATAATGATTTAATATTAAAAAAATTATACAATTCTTATGAAATTTCGAATAATAAATTTACGACACAGTCGAGTGAATTAATTGAAATCTATTCGTATCACGAATTTTTACGAGAAGTTGTGAAAATTGATTTTTAATTGTGCGATTAATAATGGCAAGAGATTTGTGTGTAGTTGAGCAGCAACAGATTTACCTATTAACCTATATAAAATGTATGAATTTTGAATTTAATACGATTGTCGATCAAGCAACCGTGACGAATTCACTTCATGTAATGGAAACATACTTATTCAACTAAGCGCTCAATTAAAATTATGCAATATACTCCATAATAAACGGTATTTTTAATTGTTTCACGCTTATGTTTTATATATCGTTGTATGAAAAAAAGTATAATTATTTTAGGTTTGAATTTTTGACTAAGCTCCTTACAGAACTACATATTACACATATGTACATATTACAAAGACGTGTTAGAGTAATTCTTTTTTTTATTAAAGTAAAAAACGTATAATGTGTGTGTAAAACATTTATTTTATAATATATTTTTTAAATAATTTTATAGTAAATTTATTGGTTTAGTAAGGATTTGTATGGGAGGGGAAAAATTCAGCGTTTGTTGTCTTTCGTCTTCATAATACGTCACCTATTCTATATTATTCGATGAAAAATATGATATATCTTTAAAAGAATAATAAAATATAAAAATGTGACAAATTACACACAAAATAAAACATTAACATATTTAAAAATACATGTGTATACACCTACTACAACATTTAAGTTCTCTAATATGTATTTATTCATGAAATGAACATTTATTGAGTGCGATAAAGGCAAAATACATTCGTATATATTTTAATAGATTCCTAGTTAAACAGTTGCAATATATTTAGTGAAGATAGCCGTGGTAAAAGCTTAGATGATGATTCTTAATAAATGACGGTTTCGACCCACTGAGAAGGTAATCAATCTCTATTTTAGATTTCAAGCCTTCGCCGCCGGCCGCTATTTATAACGACGCCACTCCACATATTATTTTAATTATTATTTGAGAATTGAATCGCGATGATGATTATTTTATTATTTTATTAATCGTGTTTAAAGTATGTGTAAGGTAATTATAGAGAAAGTACGAAGACAGGCGGCAAGTATGGCTCAGTATGGGCACGTCAGACATTTCTCTACACTTGCCTTGTTTAACACCATTAACGGACCTATAATTGTTTTCCGATACAACCCCGACCACCATAATATTTATTATTCTTTATATATATTAAGGATATCCTCAAGAGTTCATAGAATATCAATTAATAATAAAGGCGTATGGAAAATACACCCAATATATTAAGGATTATTAAAATTGGTTTCAGTGCTATCACTTCATGATTACTATGTTATAAATTAAAAGGCTTACTAATCATATTTTTATAACATTTATACTTTATTAGACTTGTCCTATAAAACCTTGGCCAGTGAGGGTCTATAATTAATTTATTAGAATAAATGACACGGAATACAGGAAAGAAAATATTTTTTACTCGTTTAAAAAACGGAGTGACTATTTATTGAATGTTTATTAACCCGCGACAATGTGTGTGCAATGAACTTAAATATGAAATAAAAATATAAACAAATCATCTAATTCTCCTTATCAATAAAATATAAATTTTATAAAAATTATAATATCATAAATCAGTTATTTAACAGGTTATAAATATATTTTATTTCTGTTTAAATAACCAGCTGATATCACTACCGCATCATGCTATTTTTAACCTAAAATATGAGACATAATATATTTTTTGATATAATATTATTGGCGCGGATTGTACATAGTCCTACATAATAAGGGGGTATTTAGTTAATTAGTTGATTCTTCCGTCTCAGTTTACAATCGATTAATTGTTGGTATTTAGCAAAGTACCTACATGATAATAGTAGACTATTTCAGTACTTTTCGAAGGACTTGTAATTATTTTAATTAAAGTAATAGATTCGTACAATGTACACATTATATTTTATATTATTAATAATAAATTTTATAATTATCATTTTTACATAAATATTTGATATTATTAAACTAAAATAGCGACATCTGTTGTAGTATTTAAGTAACTTGTGTAGTATTTAAGAGGTTTTCTTTGAAGCTTTAAAATTTAAATGATTTTTTAATTGTTTCAGTGACGAGTTATCGGCCTATAGCGACGGTCACAAGACCATATAAGCCTCAAATAGCTCAAAATCACACGAAGGTGCCTGCGGATCAGCCATCGAGCTTAGCGCAGAACCAAATCTATACTAAGCAGACATTGAGGCCCGTTTCTCAAAGACCCACATTCGTAACTAAGCCGCAAGGTGGCCACAGTATAAAGCCTTCAGGCCCTAATAATAATGTATATAATATTTTAAATACTAATTACTCGAATGGAGGAGGAGACGCAATGGGGCCACAACAAGGGAGGCCCCTTGCTACTAGTCCAAGCAACAAGATATCGTCTAGTCCTAGCTTATCAGGAGGCCCACAAAGAGGCACTGCCAGACCTATAGCTGCCAACACTATCGATGATATGGAACCACAAGCCAGTGTTTCAGGTAAGCCATTAGGTATGTAAAGCTATAATATCACACTTTATACATACAAATAAGACATACACTCTACAGGTGGTTTAGAACCACCAGAACCGTCTTCATTTATTTAATAAATCCAAAAGTCTAGATAATTATTAGGCTACTAGGGTAATTTTAATTTAAATTTTCAATTTGTTAATGTTTTTTATATTCTGCTTGATTTTTTAATAGGATGGTTATAAGTTGTTTGTTTTTCATTCGAAAGAAGTTTGAATTTTTTAATTAATATTATAAATAAAATAATATAATACGGTTTTCATATGATGACAACACTCATCACAATATTTAAAAAACGAGTCTCCCGATAAATACTGTGTATTGAGAATTGTCATTTATTATGCATTATTAAATATTTCTAATATTATCTAATATTATTATCATTACAATACCCGTTCGAGATTTTAGATATATATAAATTATATGAAAATTATTCTTCCTCCTGGTAACAATGATGGTTGAGGGACCCGCACATACACATACCTTACACAATTATATATGTTACAATTTCTTTATTATGCATACATTTTTACAATGATTGATAGAACAATACATCTTTGGAAATAGACTTAGGTGTGCAGAGTGAATACATCTATTTACCTATAACTAACATGAGAATGTTTTATTTAAATTTGACATGAATAATAGTATTAAATTATAGAAAGAATGGGGGAAAAAAATAAAAACCCATTTACAAATTTGAATATTAATAAATAATACCAACAATAAATGCAATATTATCAAAACAATTACAAAATATAATGCTTAAAAACTAAATAACAATTTTTTTGGGTAAAACCAAATTTGAGTTGAGTGGATTATTACAAATTTAATTTTATTTTTGTAGGCTATTACTAAGCTAGCAATTTTACTTGAAATAATTTGTATATACCACAATGTATGTCCACCCTGTATATGAATACAACACAGAATTATAAACAATAAACGATTGTATTAAAAAAACTTGGTATCCTATCTTTATTAATGTATTTTTATTAAGACAACAAATCTTATAAAAATATTATTGTTAAATATATATTCTAAAAATAACCACTCGCACTGCTCAATATTTCAAATTATTTTACAGTACAATAACACGTTGTGAAAACAATGAATTTTAATTAAAAAATTATAATATTCCTTTGCGCAATAAAGTAAACACCATAAAAAAGCTATCTTTCAGTATTGTCGTGGGCGATTGAATATTAATCAATCTATTCGGAGAGAAGAAAAATTAATTTCAAGAATATTCTATCAAACTAAAAAAAAACTTCTTTGAACATGAATATTTTAATTGGTTTTTCTTTGAAAGTTTTATTGTGTTGGCGACATTAGTTATTTTCGACATCAGGTTTCAGAAAACATTTCTACTCTCAATGACTAATAGAAGTCATATAGAAGTTTTGCGAAGGTCTCGCCTTCTCCTAACGAGACTATTTAGGAATGAGAATCACTTTGTTTGATTAAAGTGTATCTGTTCATCATACTCTCGCCATTAATCGGCTTTTTGACGTATTTAATTAATTTCCATACATTGATTAAATTTATTATCCAAAGAGAAATGATAGAAAGACCACATATATATTTTTCAAATGAATAGTGAAATTTGTAATATGGGTAATATTCGAAATCAAAATGGCATAGTTTTTATTTATTTAACATATAATACATATGTAATATTTGTATTATGTGTTATATCATACAACCGGTAATCCAAAATATTGTACATGGTATTAATTGTAACATATTGTGTTATACATAAAATTTAAGCTGAAAATATCCCGTAAATTTGACGCACTCTCAATTTATATTGGGAAGGTTTGTTATCATCCTTGGGCTAAAATTGGGCGAAAAATAATATACCCTTTTCGTATTTGACTATGTCCCGTTAAAAAAAAAACTGAGGTAAGAGGAATGCAATTATACAGAAGCGTGTGTTTATAATTTCTTCTCTATTACACTTATTGAAAAATACATATTTGTCACATGTTTTTTTTGAAAGAGTCATATGCCGAAAGAGTATGCTTATTATATAATTAAGTAATAAAAATATGATTTTAACCATACCAATTTTCATATATTTATTATTGTTATTAAAAGTATGTTTAAAAGGCCTATTATACTATACTTCTTCAGGGATCCTGAATAAGTATGGGCGTGACCCATATTGTCGAAAGCTACCTACACTGCGATTATTTTTTTTTTTTTTTTTTTTTTTTTTTTTTTTTTTTTTTTTTTTTTTATCGTGACGCCTTCCCTATTGACGGGAGTCCCTTTTATAAGGGGTTGGCCAGGCCACCTTGGCCTTTACGGGAGAATATAGTAGAGATGGTTTCCCAGGCCACCACACAGCAATGAGTACTTAAGATCTAGTTTGCTAAGCTAGATCTACCAAGTGACTCCGGTGCCGTGAATCGAACCCGGGAGTCTTCACTCACGAATCCGTTACACTAACCACTGGGCCACAAGGCGGCTCAATTTATTATATTTATTATAAATCTTCAGAATTTGAAATTGACCGCTGGATTCGATGTAAAAGTTTAATGTCTGTGTAAAAGTACACTGAATAAGTTCAGTATAATAGGCCTTAAGTACAGTATTATTATAAATGATCATGCCTACTGATGTAGTAATAAATAATGAATTTAATTGTATTTTTATAATGTTAGGTGGAGTGTGGTCCTCAAGGCCTGGTGCCAACATAAATACAATCCATTGGCAAGCAACCACAGAAGCCAGTTTCATAACCAAACCGAAACCAGCTTCATGGGAGAAGCCTTCAACGGGCAGACCAAAGCCTACTAAGAAATTTACAACGACTACCCAAAAACCACAAACCTCCAAGACACCTTTATATCCAGCAAAGCCACACACGGTCAAACCTCATAAGCAAATAACCACACCATCACCATCGACTGTAGCCCTTCAAGTTCAACATTCTACACCTAACATAAGACCTTCCAATGGACAGGCGACTAATAATAACGCACTTAGTGCGACGTCCAACTCAGGATCATCCATTATCACGACAGCGGCCAGTAAAAACATCGGTAAGTTTATACAGAAAAAATAAACCATGCTTGACCCGTATTTTATTCAAAGTATCGATTTCTAGAATGCGGCGTCCCGGCGTTATTTTCGAGGCCCGAAACAAGAATAGTGGGAGGAAAGGACGCGTCTTTTGGTCGATGGCCCTGGCAGGTAAGGATATTGCTTAACAACTTTTAATTACGTTAAACTTAAAGGTCGTAGATCAATTGTTAGTTTGGCTTATATTCATGGCGGTTTACCCAATCGATTCACTATAACTAGATTCAATATTTAATCCTAATCTCGAAGTGAGCCACCGTATTAAATTTAATATTCATAAAGCCCATTATCCGTTTCTCGGATAATGGTACCTTAGATTGTGCCATTAATTAATAATATTCAAATGGCCGGGAAAACCTAAATAACTCTTTGATATCAGTTATCGTGACATTGCTGCCTATAGGATAAACGGTATCCTAAATATATTCATACTACTGAATTTGATAAAATTTACTTTAATGTCGGTATTACTTATTATTTTCACATTTAATGTACCTATATTTATTTATTTATTTATAGACGCTCGCAAGAGCTTTTTTTTACCGACATATACATATTATATATTATAATTTATATTAATTCATATAATATTTTTGGGAAATCAGTTGATCAGAGATTTTATTATTATCATCATATTATATATTCACAATTATAGTGTAGTACAATGTTTAGTGAACGACAATCATCAACACTATGTGATCGAACAAAAAACAAATTAAAGTGCATTTAAGGAATGTATATATTTAAAAATAATAAAGTATTCCTATAAAGTGGATTTCTGACGATTATTCCAACCATCTCAGTAGCATAGTGATTAGTGCATCTGGGGCCATACAAGAGGCAGGTTCGAGTCCTGCCTGAGACGATTGGTATATTGAGGTTAATTCTTTTTTTCAGATTTATTTCGCCTTAATATAATGTAAAAATATGTAAAATATCTGATTGGTTCAACTGATTTTTAATACACATTAATATAATGTTAAAATATGTACCTATATTAGTTTATTTAATTATGTTTGGATAACAAAACTATACTTTTCCGCGCAATAATACCCAAAACATCCAACCACATGATAAGTTATCTTTCCAACAACAAAGTTTTATTCAGCGAGAATAATGCGCGTTAAATAAAGAGAAGAGAATAAACTTGATGATATTCGTCTTATTTCAAACCGCCATCAAAGTGGCTGTTTTCATATACATTATATTCATCAAACACGGAAGTTCGACTTGACTTGTTTGTGTAGTTGCGTCGCCAAACTTCACCGACAATATTAAAATGTTCAGACAAACTCAACAACAACGAGCTGATTTCTAATAAATTCAGAAAGTTCTAGACAGCGTATTGTGGAGGCTTCGAACAATGCAAATGGACCTGGAACATGTTGGTTCATTGATGCATCAGGAAGGCGACTGAAAAAATTACAAAGTCAAAGTGTGGCGCTCAACCATAGCCAGGGATTTGTTCTCCTGATGCGAAGCTCTTGATAAATTTACATTTTAAATCTCTGACCTTACCGCCCATACAAACACACCTAAATACGTATATTTACTTATGAATAATCCTATAAAAAATCCCAAAACCCTTTGGAGTTCATAAATATAGGTAAAAAGTGTGTATTAATATTTTTTTCATATGTTAGGAAGCTCAGTTGTATAAAAAGCTCCCATAATAATATATTTTTTGTTAATATAAAATATTGGCATTCATTTATATTATATAATATTTGGCGGGTAATTTACGTCATCTATTATCTATTACACATTTTATGCCTCTGTCAATATAAGGTATTTAATCGTAAATTATTTTATAAATAATTTCAATAAAAAATTCAAACTTCTTCTAATTGATAAAATAAACAACTTTAAAACTAAAATATAACCGTTCTATAAAACAAAATTAAAATTACACTTGTATAATATATTACTACTTCATTCATTACAATTATATTAAATTAAATATGATATTTTAAAAATACTGAAAAAAATAGATACCAATATTGTGTAAAAATCCTAAAAATAGGTATTTATTTAATTAAAGACAAAAAATGGTTAAAAATAAATTTAAAAAAAGTTTTATTTGTTTACATACAAGGTCATTCTAACATAAAGCGGCAGAATTGGTGGAAAAGAGATCACTTTGGTGCACAAATTCATTATTAAATTATTGTTTATGTTAATCGAAGGAATAAGATAAAAACCGATCATTTACACGTCTATAGACCGACTTTAGCAATCTGCTTGTGTATATGACTAATTGTAGTTGTTTATATCAATTAAGATACAGTATTGTAAACTTAATAAGAGACGGGTGACATTTGAACAAATGCCACAGGGTGTGAAGACAAATAATGTCTAAAGCAAGAACAAGAGACGTAAAGATGCAGGGAAGTGCAGCTAAGGTGTCTTCCATTATCTTTGTTCCAACTGTAAATTGTGTGGACACTGAAAGACAAACAAACACCACCCAACAATACTGAACGTACTGTAATACTACCACAGAAATAATTAAAAATCAAATATTTGAAATAAAAATAAGGCGCTGTTTAGTATTTATAAATGTTGGAAACCACTAAGGCTGGTTTGTATTGAGAATAAATACCATTATGATAAGTTAGACAGGCGTGATTCTTTCCACGCTCGCCTTAGGATATGTCTTCAGGCTGAAAGATAAATACCGACAGACGTTTGACCTGAGTAAATGGTTTCTGGATAAGCTTTGATGAATATTTCTCATGTGAAATGTCAAAAGAGGTCCGGTTTCTCCAAAGTTATTCAAACAATCTCCTTCCGAACAATCGAAACCGTTTTAGATAGCTTATCCCGATCAAATTATTCAGCTGCTTTACAAAGGCGATTAACATTAGTTTCGTAATTAAATACCCTTGTACCAGCTAGATTATGAATTAAATCCGCTTGATTGACGTTATACAAATTGAAACATTGTCGGTTAGTAACCTAACAAGCTTAGGTTTGATTGGAAATCATCCCCCGTAATATGCCTACGAATTTATTGTAGTATATTTTAGGTACATATAATATAAAAATGGAATGTAAATGCGTGTTGTTGAGTGTTTCACTTGTAAGTCTATTTATAAAGGATTGTCGTGAAATGCACGCTCGGCTGGGGAAAAGTTTTCACAGGAATTCTCTACACTACAGGGTGGGCCATTTAAATTTTTAAACATGCCAACTGAAAGCATTCAAATGGTCGTTCAACGAAGAACTGAATTTCAGCACGGGGAATATTGCCTTGTTCTATAGTGTTGCTATTTTTACAGTGTCAATGACAAAGCAATGGCTTCGCGAATGCACGCTGAAAATAAGGAGAACAACTTACAAGAGAAATCATTTTATTTATCTTACATTGTCATAAAAGCTTTTCGCTGCAATTTAATATTCTATCTAAAAAAATATTGTTGACGACATTTATCATCATAATGGGGTAAAAGAGAGGTGTTCTGGCGGCGAAAAAACTGATGAAAAAACCGTTACGGTCCTTAACAATGTTTTTCCATCACAATAGCATTTTCGCACAAACTTTCGACAGTTTGAAACGGGCGGTTTATTTGTATGTAGAAAAAAGAATAAAAAAGTGTAAAGAAGAGGCAACTTTTATTCATAATACAATTTTCCGATCAGAAAGGCATTGCGAATAGTATATATACTTTCGAGATACATCCAAAAGAAAAGAAAAAAAACTATTTCAACTATTTTCATTATGCTTTTATTCAAGTGAAATATTCACCAGATACTTTTCAGAGCAAAAATATTTGAATTTTAGATATTTCAATTTGGTCAAAACGAATCTATAATACAACAATACTTATTATTATATAATTATTTTGATATATTAGGTAAACCAGTATAATAGCTCAGGGGATAAGAAGCGTGGCTACAAACACCGTGGTCATGGGTTCAAATCACACTTAAGTAAAGAATTTTTAAATTGATTTGATCGGTTATTACGACTGGGAGATCGAGAATAATATTAATAAAATCCTGATCGATCGTCTCGATCAAGGTTTACTCAGATTTTCTGGATTAGTAAATAATGAGGCAATTATAAGTCGGGCAGAGCCGCTCTGTCGATGACCTGTGAAACTAGTAATAGTTAAGATCACCGACAGACAATTAACATGTTGTTGTGTATAAAAACCCTCCCAAAAAGACCCTTTCAAAAAATAAAAAATCTTTTCGGGGCGTATATAAATAAATATTATAGATACTCCATTAAAATCAATTATTGTGTAATGTTATCTTGAGCAACGATGGGTTGTATAAAGACTTACTGGATTTAGTAGGAGTAAGAGTAGCAAAAGTTTATCAGTCGAAGGATTTGGAAGGTTTCTTCTTCACAAACTTAGAATAGGAAGTAAGCTACAACATCCGCTTCAAGTAAATAACTTTAGTAACCATATTTATACACAAACAAGACAATATTATTACACATCAATGTTTAATATATTATCCCTATCGATATTTTAATATTCAACAAGATGTTTAACGCACAGCTATTAAATAAATTAATAAACTATTCACCTGACAAACTTTAGTACAAAACCGAGGGTGGGTAAGCCTGAGTTTCTTACGTCTTAAAAGCTTACGAGAAGTCATTGGTAATTTACAAACCTCTTTATAATATACATTATTGATTTTCTGTGGTAACCCTGAAATATTCAGATTCTATATAACCTTGAACTGAATAATTAAATAACGCTACGATACCGACGATAACATGAAGTGTATACAGATATTATTAAAATAAAATACTGTTATGATTTAAGGTTGGTGTACATTAATAATATTTTTTACAAAACGTAACCGTAAATCCACAAAAATCAATTCTTGATATGTTCATTTATTTATTATTATACTTCCCTGTAACGGCACTAACTTGGAAAAGGTAATATAATATATTTTTAGTTAGAAGAAAAACAACATAATACAAAATATGAACAATTTTTTTTATTGAAATATACTCCTAATAAATTCCTTTTCATATTATAGTATTGCTATATAACAATAAAGATAATATGACAAATCATCAATAACTTTCGCATTGTTTATTTATTACACTTACGCCTGTAAAGGCATTGAAAGCCGTATAATAATTTTTAATTTGTTTTACGACGTGAACTTAACGTACGTGAACGTGTTTTTAAGCATGAAGATACAATTACAAATGATTTTTTTCTCTGCAATTCTTCATGACGCAGGCCAATTTCCACATATACCCCAGGGTGGAGTATCGTAGTATAAATATGGGGAACAATTAAAGATTGGCAAAAGATAGAGGCACTGAGTTGGAGATAGGAAAAGTGGTGTAGCAATGTAGACACGGAGAAAACTGGATCTTTGCCAACTCATTAACTGGTGATAAACATTCTGTCCGTAATAAACAACCAGAGGACCAACTTTTATTAACTACGCCAATTTGAAAGGGTGCCAATGAATGTGTTTCCTTGCAGCCAATTAATATTTCCTTACAAGACACATTGCCAAATATCGTCAAACTTACACCAAAGTACAACTTCCATAATTTACATCAATATCACCAATTAATTATATATGAAACAGTCAGTGCTGTCGACTATAAGAGTGTTTATACTTACTTGGAAGAAATATATAATAACAATTATGTAGTATTCCCGATTCATCATATCACTTTATGTTCCTAAATATACTAGAGATTTTTTTAGAAATGATTCAAAACTATGGGGAGATAAATATGTGGTAGGGTAATAAATATTATCATTTAAATCGACCCAAAAATTATATTTATTACAACTTATTTCTTCAGTATGAATTATATAAGGATTTATAATCCAATACATCTTGGGAATTAGACTTATATGTACAGAGTATATAATTTTTTTTAACTATAACTAACATGCGAATTTTTATTTTAAATGAGAGGTAATATAATATATATGTTATAATAAAAAGTATGGGGAAAAATTAAAACCCATTTATAAATAAATAATAACACTAAAATCATTATTAAAAATTATTACAACAACAATCACTTTGTGAATTGAAAAGAAGCGACTATTTTGAATAAAACTTTGGTTTGTAATTATGCGAGTAATTGAGACCAAACTAAATTAAGAATTGTTAGAAGAGTGGGAAATATTTTGTTTCAGGGGGTATTTTGTACTTATAATATTGATAATAAAAAAAATCTTAGAAAAACCTAGGTAATGATATATTTAATATAATTCCGGAAACGTGTATGAAAACGCTTCTTATACCACTGAAATAAGAAAAAGAAGAAAATTCAATTTGGAATCGAATGTTAAAATAAGAATAATAGCCATAATATCGATCTGTATTCCAATCGTAGCACCTGTGCAATTTTAAATCCTGCTGGAGTTATTTCCTGTTCGGTGTCCTTTTTGTACTGTAAGAGTTCCGTCGTCTCTTTGCTTTTTATATTTGTTTTTTTATCGGCCATTCGGATTTTATCGCTAAACAGGAGGGCTTCCCAAAATGACAAAAAAAAATCGAATTCAGCTTGAATAAATTGATGCAAGGAGAAACACTTTGAATACCTTCTGAAATATCCACATCCCAAGAAAATGGATCTCGCTTCTGAGAAATTCCTCAAACATGGTGCTTAATATTTCAACAATTCAGATCGACTTTAGTCACGATGCAGTGTGAATTAAATTATTCATCTTGCGGGATTCTTCGATCTTCTATTTAAAATAGGAATTAACATCACTGCTATTGCCAGAATGAAATCATCGAAGATAACGACCCTGGTTGAAATGTAAAAAGGAAAAAATGAGGACTGGTCTTCTTAAGGAAGTTGTGAGATTTCATCTTTTCAGCAGCGGTCTTTGCATTTCCGCAGGATATTGGATTTGATGGCTCCTCCTTCAGCTGGAAATCTAATTTTGTTAAAATGAAATAAAAACACTTGAAAATAGATAAACCGATTTCTTATAACCATAAAATATCATCCAATATTATGATATAATGTTAGAATAATGGCTTTTGTATTCTTTTTTATATCTTAAAATAGTTAGTTTGTCAAACATTGTTATCAAGGATTCATGTTTTTTCCAGTAAATATTCACAAATCGAAAATATTTATTTATCAGCTTATTAAGGTCATTAATATTGGTCCATTTTATCAAGAAACCTTCTTTATTTATAGATAAACTGTTAATTTATTTTACCCAACCGTTTTATGTAATTAAGTAAGCACATCAGACAACTTTGAATAGATTAAAAATATAAATTAAGTTGTTTTCAGAAAAGCTCGGCAGAAAACCAGCTTTTGTCAGTATTCACACCAAATTGGAAAAGTTTAACTAAACCATTTGCTCACGCATAAATTTTTTCACGACATTAACGCACCGGAAGATATTTCACGTCCTGAAACCTTTACTGAAAGAATTACTAAGGGGCTTAAAGGAGGAAGTATTTATAATCTAATGCAATTCGAGTTTCAGACACATGGTTAAATCACTGTTATAAATTTGATAGTGTTTTGAAAGTTTTCTGTGAAATTTTTCATAATAATATAACGACATTATTTCATAGCAAAGGAATAAAAGTAATGTATTTTGTATTTCTAAAGACTAATAATATCGTAGTTCGCTGAACCGGTTTTTTCGATAAATTGATTTTCAGGATTTCACAAAAAGTCCACACGAAAAGAATCAACCATGCGAAACCGACCCGCAATTATTTCAGATATAAAAGCCGCCACAAATTAGTCTCTTTTTTTCTGCGTCATAAAAAATAAAGGTGTGAAAGGGCAACGCGACGGTGGCGAAAAAAATCATTTCATTTAAAAGCGCAAGGGGGATTAATTTTCATCATATAATACAAGTATTCGTTAAAAATGAACAGGTGTGTTTTGGATGTTAAAACGTTCGTATAATTTAAGTTTGTCTTTTGGTTGGCGGTCTGCAAATGTAGCCTGTAGCGTTTTAACTTTCCGATGGTTAATGGCGCTTTAGGTCGAGCTTTTTCGTAAAAAAAAACATACATAGAACACACAGTCGAGTTGGTCGATATTTACAGGTTTTAATAAAAAGTACCCAGACACATTATACCGAAGTAATGGATAAGTTTGTAATTTTTTTTAGGCTGCATTTCAGCGATCATTAAGTGAAGCGTAAATCACGAAAATTTATTTCGGTAAAGTTTCATTCGTAATTATCAACACCTGCACTGAAAAGCTACCCTTGAGTTGTGCGATATTCTGATAATTTTTATTTATATCATTACGCTTGTATACTTCTCGATCACAAGTATCGATGGAGTGTAGGTTTTGTTTGCTGATGTGGTCAACTGAACTGATTTCAAACTAGTAGATCTGCAGCTCTTAAGTTGGACATTGCCAACAAACTAATTGTACAAACATATAGTTTTAGTGTTGGTAGTTTACTAGCTTCGTGCATTTTAACCCCACTTTGCGAACCCTTCACTATGAAATTAGTTCTGATTGGATCTCGAGATTCATTAATTGAAATCAAACTACACTTTATTCTACCAATTATTACCGATGTTGATGTTTTCAATTACATTGTGTTAACCCGACAATTGAACCTACATAATTCAAATTTAGTTTAAAGCGTTATTCGAATATTATAATAATATTTATAAAAAAACAGTATATGGCTGTTTGCCCAGTCATTAGAGACTTTACCCTATTTAATAAAAAAGTGAAAATTTCACAATTAATGTATTTATTTATTTTATATACGCTCCGAGAAGTTTTTTAGAAAGTTTACACAGCTCACCGACTCTGCGGCTCTGCCCGATAATCGCCTCGATATTGACTTTAGAATACAGGAAATCAGAGTAAACCTGGATCAAGACTTATTAATATTATTACAGATCTCCCAGGTGTAATAACCGATCAAATCATTTTTTTTACTTAAGCGGGATTTAAACCCACGATGACTACAGTATTTGTAGCCACACGCCTTATCCACTGAGTTATTATAATACGTTGGTAATAGCAATTATTGTATTGTTCAGGTAATGCAGAAAATGGAGGTTGTTTTTATAATTAATCCATAGACAATATCGTTAACATTTAATAGCCAAAAATAATAAGAAATATCACAAATTGTTTTCTAGCTTCTATTACATAGTTTCTGTACTATGTGCACATAAATTCATACCCGGTATGCAATGTATGTCTTAAGTGAATAAAAAAAGCTATAGAATATTAATTAGTTTTTTGATTGAAAAGCCAATCCTCCAGGTTATCGTGTATATGATAATTGTTCGTATTTATTAAGAGCTGGATATTCATTTCATGATATTACATTAGCAAGAGAGAGATTGTGTTTTGGTTCAATTAACATGTATGTGGGTCAATATTCAAAGAGTTCACTTATTACATTTTCAGGGTTAATATTATACCATCCAGTTTATACGAGTTACAATATATGTTTTATACAATAAGTGTATAAAAAAGATTGTCGGACAATCAATGAAGAGGATGAGTTCACAGTTATTATATGATATTTTTCACGTACCGTGAATGATGAGCCATGTACATTTGAAACGACCACCTTAATTAATCATCCGCTAATCTTACAACTTTTCAGACACCCCGCCATTTTAAATCGATCTCCATTTTTCAAATGGACGCTATCTCTCTTCAGACTCCGGCGTCGTCTTTATGATGAAAGCACTCGCCCTTTAGACGAAGCCTTCCTCCCCACACATTTCATTGTGTATAATATATTATTATTATAAACTTCAGTTGTTCAGTCATATAATGTAAACTTTTAATATATTGTGGAATCGTTAAAGTTCAGCCATATTTAATGCAGGGGAAACTAGTAAGGGTTCCATTAGGAACACCCTGTGTTTTTGGCTTTATGCACTTATACTAAAAACCATAAAAAATATTAATCGTATAACGGTAATTGTAGGGGAAAATTAAAACGGATTTAAAAAAATCATATTGAATAAATTTATTTGTGAAGTAAATAAATCGCGTGCTTACGAATTAAAATAAAATCCAAAACAACTTTTTTTAGTGTATTTTTATAGGTTCCATTAACTAAATCGATACTCACTTAGACAAAGAAATTGGTTTATATCCTGCATAATACTTCTCTTTTCTACCTGACGTGTTGATTCATTTATTATTTCAATTTTTTATATTGAAGGCATGATACGACTTTTTATTTTTTATCACACATCATTTTCAACCATATACAGTTCAAACAATCATAAATTCTTTTCTAATTATTAAAAAACTGAATCATACATGCATACGCACAAAACCACAAGTTTTGACCACAATAGAGTTGAAGAAATGGGTGAAAAATATTCAGTTGTATTGAAATGCTAAGGTTTTCCGTAATTTATACAACCGCACACAAATTTAAACAGTAGCTTTTTGTTGAATACAAAAGGCGGTCATTTCAGATATTGTCTCAAATTGCGATTGTAGTCTTTGTTTCCTATAACCCGAGGAGAATTTATCGTTTCGTTTATGACCCAGTTTTATAATTACATAATCGGTTTAATAATATAACCCGTGATTAAAGAAATTAGTTTCATGAATATTTTATTTTTCAGGTTTCTGTAAGAAGAACGTCATTCTTCGGGTTCTCGAGTACTCATAGATGTGGAGGAGCTTTACTTAATCACGACTGGATTGCAACAGCAGGACATTGTGTAGATGAGTGAGTAGATTTGTTTTAAATGTGTATTTGATTAAATATATTGTTTGGGTTAATAAATATTCAGATAGTGAATTAATAATGTTGATTGTAAAGAGGCTTTATACGATGTGGCGCGACGCCTAATAAGCCCGCTTTCAAATTACAGTCTTCCTCACAAAGACGAACACACATGATAAATTACAATATCGAGACAGAAATATATTATACAATTATTATTATAACAATACTTCAACTAACCATTTTTAATACCGACAATATATTATTGGTATTTACCTACACTGTATGTTTTGATCATAATTTATTTTATACGGTCACATATTTTCACACATAATACGACGGTGAAAAAAAAAAACCACTTTCATTTCCTTCGCCCCGTTCCTTTTTATGGCTTATAAATTTTAATTAATTTTAACAATACATGTACAAGACTTGTCACAGTATTCTTTATAAAATCGGGACTAACCTGGATCGAGACGAATCAAAATAGAGGTTATTATTTAATGATTCAGATATTATTTAATTCTAAAATATACTATTTTTATAGTTTCAATATGAAGGTAAAATATATTGATTTTGGCAATCAAACTCACCATTAAATATTTGTATGTAAAACAATATAAAAATATGAGTAATTTATGATGGACCAAACTCACCTGCTTGGTCCGTCATCCTGGTATTTAAACATCCAGTTGTATGAGCTGCTAATATGTCGGTGGTATCTATTTCAGTCAATTTCCTCGAACGGCAAAAATCTTCATAAAAATATATAAATAGAATTATTTCCAGTGGGTGTTATTGGTGCTATGGGAAAATTCTGCCGGTTATTATATGAAAGGAAAATGTGGGAATTTTAATATATAATACGCCATTGAATGAAAAATTGGCCTTTGCATGATTTTGTGTATTTATATTAAATACGTACGTTTTATTTATTTGAGGTTGAATTGAAGATAATTGTGCTAAAGTTGTGTGTGGTTCATTGTACTTCATTATCAGGTCGTCACGTTTCAGGTCGGCATGCCTGAAAATACAACATTGGACGGTGTGTTTTATGTAGATTATTGTAGTAATTTAAAAGTTGAGTTGTGGATGATTTTCCAGTAGTTGTGATGGTTGTTCGGGTGAAAAGTCCATGTTTTATGCATGTGAGCTTCACTGAATATTTATTACAAACCTCTCACATGCATAGAAATTACACACACACACATTGCTTTAATTATCATCACCATTGAGCAAACTATGCTACTTTTTAACTATGGGAGTCGAAGTTAAAGCAACATTTCATGTTATATTGTATGCTAGCCAGGGTTGTAATTACGTATCGATAAATAACTCATCGAGAGTTCGACACGGTCTAGTATTCAAAGTAGATATAATTCAAACTCCACTATGGCATGGTATACAAGGAAACTTGTTTAGAACCTTGTATTCTCAAACACGACAAACCAACCAAAACCATAATCGGTTCTATAAAGTTTGCCTATCAATATTGACCAGATGCTGGTGAATATTACTCGATAAGATACTACACAATCTTGTCATAAATTTTAATTTGTATTGATGGGAGTATAAGAACGTGATGTTGGCTGATTTAACCATTCAACTCGTTGTCAATGTTCGAAACATGAGAGAGAAAAAGTTGTCTTTTGACTGGACATCGTATCTACTTCTCTTTTCACAAATCGACATACTTATTTTATTTATGAAATAATATAAAATATTCTACTGTATTAATATATTTAATAATATATATTGTTTAAATATGCATTACAGCTACAAAAGGTCATCACATTAATTTTGATTTGAGGCTTTTGATGAATGGGTTGGAAACATGTATCAAGTTTTGTTGTGTTCTACTAATATGTGGTTTAATAAATAAATAATCATCCAAACGCTCTCCTATTATTGGGTCACTCAATTTAATAAAGGTTGACCTATTTAACGTGGCTATAAATAAATAAAATCGATATTAAATTATTTATATTGGTAAGCAACCATTCCTATAACCAGCGTAATTGCTCAGGGGATAAGGCGCGTGGTTACAAATACTGTAGTCATGAGTTCAAATCCCGTGAATGCGTTCAAATCAAGTGAAAAAAAAAATTGCTTAGATCGGTTTTTACGACTCGGACGAAGATCGGGAATAATATTATTAAAATCCCGATCGATCGTCTTGATCCAGGTTTACTCTGATTGCATGTATTGGAAGGTAAGGTAAATACTGAGGTAATTATTATTCGGTGATATATGTAATTAGTAATAGTTAAGATCATCGATAGACGTTGATTGAATTAATTAATATCTTGATGTATCTGAAAAAATAAAATTTGTAAAAAAACCTCCCCAAAAAGCTCCCCAGGGTGTACAACAATAAATAAATAATATTCATAAAATTATTGAAGTTCTGGTCATTCATAAAAATTTATGTGATTTTATTAAACGGGTATATTTTATCTTCTTTAGTTCTAATGCCATAAAAATGAAATAAATTTTTTGTTCAGTAAAATTGATCGATTTTACGACGACAAGCTCTTTTTGCTGTAAACGTGTAAACATTTAATCGATTCAGATTGTAAATATATCGGACGAATTCCTTATGAGCAATTTAACGGTCGAAGTCGAAACAGACAATTCGGAGTTTCTTGTAATGGGGAAGGAAAGTGTCGCGACGCTTCCAAATGCACTTTAAAACCTTAATGTCCTACTTTAATACGTTTTAGGACCAACCTCGGGTGTGGGGTATTAAAAACAAATGACGCCGCCAACTTTTTATGTATTTGTATGGGTGTGTGTGTTTTCATTACTTGAAAAATTTATTGTCGACTTTATCGGCCTTATCGTAAAAATCATATTTTACTGTCGGCCGTTCCTCAATTGATTCCGCTGGTGAAATCTTTTTAAAGCGGCCATTAAAAAAGGTACGACCGTTATTTATTCGTCCATTCTCAATACACGAGGACCCTTTATATAAGTACCTGTATGTGTGTTTTTATACGTCCTGCTTCCTGTTCCGATTTCACAACTTTTGTTAACCTAGACCCGAAGCAAAATTTCCTTCCTGTCCTTTTCACGTGTCCGGGTGGACTGAAAATGAGACCTCGTATTATTGATCTATCTCTATAGAATGGCTTTCAAAACAAATAAAAAAATATAACATAACCTTGATTATCGAACAAGTTTTGCAATAAAAATAACAGATGTCCTATGAAAACTTTCCCACTCGAAACTAAAAATTATATTTCACAAAACTACTACCAGCGTAATAGCTCAGGGGATAAGAAGCGTGGCTACAACCTATCCCAGATGCTATGGGTTCAAATTCCGCTCAAGTCAATAATTTTTTAATTGTAATAGCAATAGTTAATATCACCGACAGACAATTAACACGTTGTTGTGTCTAAAAACCCTCTCTAAAAAGCTCCATCAGATATATAGGTTCTCTGGTATTCCAGACGACTCTTAATAATAATAACTTTTCTCTTAATAATAATAATTTAAAAAAACTACAATTTTTTTTGAATATATTAATAAAATGCATGCTTATCAATAACCTCAAAGATCCCGCTCCTGTTTCGAAACAATTTTAATAAATAAAATATAAAATAATCACAAAAACTTTGAAGTAATCTCATTAGGTTTTGGCCCAGTAAAAGCGAGGGACTTATCATTCGTAACTTTCTTTGGACCGCAATATGAAAGGAAAAATTCACACCACAACCATTTTCATATTCTTTTGAAAATTCAAAACCTGTTCTATTTGCTTAAAAGAAACTTTTTTCTCTCTATTTCGCTAAAACTGTTCGGAAACTTTTACATCTTACAGCAAAATGTTATCTTGTAGTTGTTTCGAATGTTGGTCGGCGTAAATATTACTAAAAAATAAAACACGATAATCTCTTTTATCTCATTAATTATCACGTGTTTTTTTTAAATAAGTTTGTAAGTAGGCGATATAATACTGCTAGGCAATTTGTATTCATAATTGGATGGTATTGCAGGTGAAGTTTGTCGTGTATAAGCATAACAAATTGAGGTTCTAGTTGTTGTTAGGAACACACTGCCTAAGTCTAAGTGATTAAACTATAGTATCTAACAGAGAGTTCCAGTAAACCGAAGGTTACTTCTCTGATATTATGAATTGGACTTGGATTTGAGCTTAAGACACTCATTGCTTACATTTCAATTGATATTACAGTGCTCAGCTAACTAATACACATTTCTAATATTGAATGAATCGCGTCTTGAATATTGTTATATGCTATAATATATTTTTAATCTAAATTATTTTAACAATATTCTTATAATAAGATTTCAGCCTGAAAATAATACAGGCATTAAAGTGAAAATATCATACGACACATGAATAAAGTATATGAGATGAGCCTATATTGATAAAAGTATTGTTTTGATACATGGCCGGCTATTACATGCGCATTATACATATACTTACACATACTCGGTCTATGGCTACTTGCAACATTGAAGTTCCTAAAATTCGACACTCAAGAACAACAGGATTTACATAAAATAAACAAAATGATCATGGTAATTGTTTACATGGTGACATATTATATTTCCTTGAATTAATTTAATGACGCACTTTATCACATTTTTAGAAATATCAACAAATGACAGATAAACAGTACGATCGGTATAAGCAGCTCTCGTTTTAATCAGAATAATAAATAGTTAATAAATAAATTATTAATTACAAAACTATAAAAAAATATAAGTGTCTTATCATGATGAAAATATAAAAGATATTTAAGATTCTTGAATTTGTACTTATAAATGAAGAATGTATTTATTTTTGCGTAGAATAAGTAAAGGTATAAATTATTGTTGACGTTAACAATTTGGAAGCAGTTTAATTTGACGCTGTTTCATAAAAAAAAATGTGATGGAGAAAAAATATAAAAATGACCTCATTCTCTGATTCATAACATATAAATATGCTGCGCAACGAGTAATTAAGTCAGTGGAGTTAATTTAAAAAAATATCCAGCAATGTTTAAAAAATGATGAATAATTTTAAGTTGAATGGTTTTTAATATAAACATATGTATTTATAAAATATTTTTTTTCCAGTTTGTTGCTATCGCAAATCCGCATCAGAGTGGGAGAATATGACTTTTCAAATGTTCAAGAAGACTACCCTTACGTGGAGCGAGGAGCAGCTAGAAAAGCAGTTCACCCCAAGTACAACTTCTTCACATATGAATATGACTTAGCATTAGTGAGGTTGGAGTCTCCTGTGGCCTTCGCCCCTCATATAAGTCCAGTTTGTCTTCCAGCCAGTGATGACCTTCTCGTTGGAGAGAATGCCACTGTAACTGGCTGGGGAAGACTTTCCGAAGGTGGATCTTTGCCTTCTGTACTTCAAGAGGTAGGTTACTTTGACTGCATGCTATATAATACAAATTGTAGTGTTTTATCGACAAAGTTATAAAAGCAAGGGTCGCAAGCACAGGGGATGCTGAGGATAATCACTGATTTATACGGACAACTGCGTATTGAAAAAGTTTATCCAATACAACAGACGACCAAACTCAATAACACATTTTATTCTATGAAGCTATTTTATATTACAATACACCTACACTATCAAAACATAATATGGTATAATCGTATTTGGGTGTCTAATTAATAATATATAAATTAATGAAAGAGCTTTGTGTATCTGTAGTCTATTAAGTCATTAATAATTTCAATTGTCAAAGGCGTCTTTGTGAGATAAATAGGCTTTTGTCTTATAAATAGAACACTTGAAGTTCGATTTAGAATACGTTTATTTGTAGCTATAATATATTTTTATTTTTTAAATAAAAATAATTCCATAATTGCACAAATTCCCGATATAACAACATCTGCGACTTTTCTTTGTTTACCAATATGTTATTCTGTAATATAAAAGGAAGAGTGTATGATATTGGAAATATGATTTCGTATAAATCGTACATACAAAAGGTCGAATATTTCCACGTTAAAGTTGAGAGGGTGGAAGATTTAGGCATTTTTTTCATGCATTCCAAGCATCTTATTTTGCAAAAAAAAAAATCTTTTCTCAAATCAATCATCTGTTTGTGAGTATATGATATGTGTTTTTTAGTTTATGACCTTTTATATTTTGTAATGTATATTTGAAGAGGATAATGTATTCATAAGAGTAGGCCTTGAATAATTCATATCAAATATATCACGCAAAAGACATTGATCTTATAATTTAAAATAAATCCGAATATACACGACAGGAAGTCATAAAAATAAGTTCAAAGTTAAAATGATGTTTCGATACAAAATATTTCTGAGAAAGCATTCACATAATGTACAATAATATTCGAACCGTATCTGCAAACCACAGATATGCTGCACTTTTTAACCCATTCATAAAACATTAAATAATATAATGAATTAATACTTTATAAACGTATAAAGCTAGTATCCTTTTAGGAGATGAAATATATAGTTGCCTAAAGTAGTCAAATGTGTCCACGATGCGATGTGTATGGTATTTTCAGTAGAAATTTGTTTTCAGATTCGTTTTACGACTAGTATAAATTACTTGGGGACATGCTGAAAGCTCTGTGCTTTATACAACTATAGCTTTTACTTCGAATTAATGGTTTTTTACTGATGTGATTTGCAGCTGCACTTTAAGTAGACTACCTTAATAAAGTATTTCAATTTGAAAAGCTCTAAATTTATTTAGTATCCATCTAAAACCACACATGAAACACACGACTGTATTAAACATACCGTACTGAAATAATTTCATGGGTTTCATTTAAAAATCAATATTTATTAAATTACACCATTTAATATATTCGTGTGTTTTTATAAAAAGATTGAATATATTTATAGTGTGGTTAGGTAATAAAAGTGCAAAAAGGGAAGATTTAGATCAATCTATTTCATTAATAAAAATAGGTCTGGCACATAAAAAAAATCTTAAACGATGTAAAGCGAAAATTTCCTAGTTAGTCTAGAATTTTTTTTTATTAAAACAATAATGAAATACATATGTTTTCGTGAATCCCCTTAAGCTTGGGATTCCTAGGCGTGCGTCGCCGTAAACATACACTGTAAAGACGGTAATAGAGTTGCTTTGCTGTACTTTTGATCGGTTTTTTGTTAATTAGTGCCTCGTCCGAAGCTCAGACGAGGCATTAACTAACAAAAAACCGATCATAAGTGTAGCTAAGTAACTATACTATCGTATTTATGGTGTATGTTTACGGTGACGTTTGCCTGGGAATCCATTACTTCAGTATAATTATTAAAGTATAAAGGCAACGAAAATTAAACATTTTAAATAACCCCACTTAGAACCCCTTGCCCCCCTTGAAATATTTGCATAGTCAGTATACCTTTTTGGAGAGTTGCCATAGTTGGTGAATTTGAGATATAGTTTGTGTGCAACAAAGCAAGCTGAAGTTGAATAAAACAATTGCACGGTGATAGTAATGGAGTCTGTAGCAATATGCATGTATAATATACATTTTTCCTTTTATACGGCAATAGGTAAAATTGTCCAGCGAAAAAGTTTTATTCATCATGAATGAATGTGTGTGTATGGCGGTGAGCAGATATGCAGCTTTTTGAATTTCAAAATGTGGCCAATATAGCAGGAGTGCCAACTTACAAAAGCTGCTTATTTATTATTTAGTATGGCCATTATATAAATAATGCTTTTGTAAATACCACCCACTTTATCCCAGAGAGCTTATAATAAATTAGTCATTTTTGATGTGGTCTTCACATAATGATCTTGTGTTATTTATTCCTTGACATACTGTGTTTGGGATTATTTTTAGACCAATAAACATACTATCATATATTTGCTAGTCATTAAATTTTTTAAATTTTAAAAAAAAGCATTTAAACCATAATTATTCTTAGTGTTATCCATCAACGTTCATTTCATTGAAAAAATAATATTCCCCATATCAAATAATAGCAATTTCTACACACGAAAAAAAAACAATTGAATAACCAAAAAGGGATGATACAAATTTGTATAATTTTAATTATAAAGAAAATAATTATTTTATTCAAAAAAGATTTATTGTACCTTATGCCCAAGGATAATAGTCTTGAAAATAATAATATTAGTACCAACTTATTATCTTCAGTGATGCAAGGTGAAAAATCAAGTTTTTTATAAGTTTAATTTAATTTTCTTTTGGGATTAGTCACATATGTGGGAAATAACTTTTATTTTAGTATTATATGAAAAGCAAACAAATCGAAAAGCTCCACACTTTCATAATATAACGATGTGCTTTTTGTGTCGTTTGTTGGCTGATCAATGCGATGGCCAATTTAAAATGCATTTCATCAAACCAATTCCAGTTTTGCACAATTGATTTCATTGTTAATCCACAAATCAAATAGAGTATACACAAATATTTTTGAAAACAAACAATATAACAATAGCTTGTTTTTATAAATTAGAGTATATTGTTGTACCGCAAGCCAAGTTACAATGTATTTAAAAGCAAATTAACTAAGTATATTTTTATGGTAGTTTTCAAATACAACTATACATACAGGGAGGACTAAAATTAACTGAGAATATTTTTGAAGGTGGTACATTATTGCGAAAGTTGAAAAGTAATTGCTTAGTTCCCAAAGAATTTAACAGTGCATTTTTTATCATTTTATTTTACCATTCTTATGAATAGAAAATTCGCAAATAAGTGAAACAAATAGAAAATATTTTTTATTAATAATTAAAAATAAACTATAATAATAACTAAATTCGTAAAGTATTTAACAGACATAATACGCACTCGACAGCTTCTACTGTGTACTTCACAGAAACAGCTGATTCCAACATGGCAGCCCAATTTCGATTCAAAAAGCACTACTTTTAATAATTTATTTTTAGATTTTTTTAATATTCAATATTTTTTTCCAATAATTTTTTAGATACCCTACTACCCCTAAAATATTCTTAGTTAGTTCAAATCCACTCTGTATAATCGGCTTAGAGTTTCTATAATTGTAGTTTTTTAATATACCTGTTAATACAATATTTCCTGTCATTGATGGTGATGGATGACCTGTAAAATAAAATTATATTACGGCCAGTAAGAACGATGATTATGAGTAATGCTTAAAATTTAATAACGTACATGAAATACATTATACTTCTGTCAGAATAGCCTGAATAAAATTGTTACTAAAAAAAATTAATGTTATGAGAGTATTTTTAAAATGTAATAAATCATCGGAATATTCTAGTATTCAGGCTGTGGAAGAAGTTGACTTTGATTTGGAGCAAATGGAATCCAATTCAAACATATTGCACATCGATACTGTTAACGGCTACACGTGTGAATATTTGATGACGGCTTTCCAAAATACTCTCTCTCTCTCTCTCTGTATGGTATAAAAAATTCATTTGTTATATGGCAGGTGTGTTTTTGTTACGTATACATAATATTGACAAATATTTTTTGCGCAAGCGTAGCCTTGTTCTATGTTTACTCGTTTTGATTGACGTGTGTAAACGAAAAAGCCGTCGGAAAATTCGATCGCCGATAAATTTACAGGCGATTTCCCAAAGCCAATACTAGATGTATATACAATATATTTTATGTTCTTTGTAAACAAGCACAATCATGTTTTTAGCCTGAAATAATGAATCCTGTTTATGAAATCTCATTTCACCTTTGACGCCTGGAATTTGAATTTTTAATATAATGTTCGATACAATCAGCTTATAAATATACGAGTATATAGAAGTAGGAATAATACTTGAAAAGTCATCTAAAATATGGGCGCTGCTTTTAAATATTGTCTTTCACTTCATGTAATAAAGTGCATCATTAAAAGTTGCTTGATATATTCAAGGAAAAATCAGATGTCAGTATGTAAGCAATTTACATGACCAATTCGAATGTTTTTTTATGAAATGAATGATTTGCTTTCGAGTGTCGGATTTAGCGACTACAATATAAGTGACTGGCTAATGAAGAAAAAAATATATACATAAATATAAAGAAATATATTATTTATAATTTCCACAGTAATTCTGTGAAGTAAATTAATAAAAATTCGTGTGGAAATTACAAATAACATATTTCTTTAAATTATAGAATTCCACCAAGAAGTCAACACTATCAATAATATGCATTAAGTTCATTGATGCAATTAAAATGAAAAAAAATGATACATATACTCATAGATATAAACATCATATATCGCATGAGTGACTAAATGTGTGGTTAGTTCAAATGGATCAAGAAGCCAAAAACATCAGTTACCTGTCAAACATTAAGTTAAGTTTTACAGTAAATGCATTGTTACTACATGTCATATGGACTCAAACATACACTCAAATACATCTAGGCTCAGTTTTTACCAAAGACTACTTCTTTAAGGTGATTAAAATATTATTGGGTTTTAATCCTAAAATATTGTCACAAACACTCTCAGAAGCCACTAGGAAATTAGTTGAGTGAGGGAAACACACTTATGCCTTTATCAAATAGGAGAGAAAACTGCAAAAATACACGGGATAAACAAAATTACACAAATAATTTATATCCAATGCGATAACTAATGTTTATATCTATGCATATACTGCTTTCAATGCCTTTACAGGCGTAAGTGTAATAAATTATTAAAATATTATTCAAATATTTCAAGAATTTATTTTCTTTTTTTCAGGTCCAAGTACCAATAGTTTCAAACGACAGATGCAAGTCAATGTTCCTTCGAGCTGGTCGTCACGAGTTTATTCCCGATATATTCCTATGTGCTGGTCACGAAAGGGGCGGTCAAGATTCTTGCCAAGGGGATTCAGGAGGACCTCTACAAGTGAAAGGGTCTGATGGACGATACTTCTTGGCTGGTATCATCAGCTGGGGTATTGGATGTGCCGAGGCTAATCTTCCTGGAGTCTGCACCAGAATATCAAAATTCGTGCCTTGGATTATGGAAACAGTCACGTGAACATATTTGAAAAACTGATGCATATTCATGCTTTTTAGACTGTATATAAATATTTGTGATTTTTTACTATAATGGAATAATAAGCCCTCGTGTATACACAATGAACACCACTTAACCCAGATTAATAAAATGCTACAATATAATAATCGAGGTCGGTCTAGATTGATGCTAGTTGAGCTTATACTGGAAAAGTGCCTTAGAATTACCTGGATCTAAAGGAGTATTATATAACGGAGCCAGGAGTAAAGTGTTCTTTGAATTAAAACGACGAGCTTTACTTCCAGCGACGATTTTAAGCATTATCTTACACGAAAAGTTCTATTACTTGGACAATTCACTCGAAAATAAAGTGTTTATATTTTAATTTGTAAATAATTTTTACTTTAAAATAGCTGTAAATATATTTTACTTATCTTATCAGTATTTTTATATAGCGATTCATTGTAAATAAAAGCTTGCCAGAACACTCTCATTCTCGTTCACGCACATTAATAAATTAATTATATAATGATATTGTGTATATTAACATTATGTATATTTTTTTAAAGTGACATTATTATTTCTAAAAAAAATAATGTAGATATATAAATAATTTATTTATTTGTTATACTTGTTACTGTGTAAGAAGAATTTTATAAATAATGAATTACTTCACTTTATTTTTATACGTTTATGAAAGTTTGTAAATTTGTAATAAACATTGTTGCTTCTAATTATTAAATTTTGTTTATGAGGATCAAAAGCTGCTGAAGTGCTTAAGGGATTAGAGTTAATTTCATTAAGGAAGTTTATTGCGGAAGAGACACTGGCAAGTTTAAGTGCAATAGCAAACAAGTGGTGTTTGAAAGTAACTTGTTGAAATTGAGACATAAATCCAGGAAAATTGTATTGTTGTTCTACTTTTGCAATAATAACAGCTTAAAGCTCAACAGCTATAATGCACACTAAAGGACTCCAAATAATAATAATTTCATATAACATCCGTAAAAGATTTTAATAGAAATGTATACATGGGTTTTATTTAAAATTAACATTTTTTTTATACACCTGATTCCTAAATGTATTTTTTCAGGTATAGTTCGTGACGCACGCGCGAACCTTTCTTTTTCAGGGAACACTTCCGTCCTGATTGAAAAAGTTTCGTACATTTTTTCAGGAAACGATTTGCAAGTACCTTCAAACACACATATGTTGTAGCCATATTTATAAACCAGATCGCGTGTTATATTCCAAATGGAAAGCCTGCTTTTCAAATATACTACCAAAATTCAACCCACCTCAGATCAAGGAAGGGATACAAAATAAACATATTTTTACCACTGACACATTTCCGATAAGCTAATAAATATTTCAATAGTATTTTTAATATTTCGAAATGAGTGTGAAGAGCATATAAAAAAGGAAGGAATTTTAGATTTTTTTATTGTGATTAAATAATAGTATAGAAATAAATATAAGGGTAGTGCTTGAGAAGGTAATGACTACATACTAAATATGCAAAATACCTGGCAATTATGATTTATTACGTCTATGCATATAATTAAAGTGTATTTTTATAATTTTATATACAACATGTCTTTAATTGAACTTCAAATATTTTGAAGGCTTTTATTTAATTCCAATACGATCATAAAAATATAGTAAAAGGAGCCTAAGATTTTTTCGTATAAAAATGTTTTATTATGACAGTTTGGGAATCTTAGTTTATTGTTAATGAGTAAATTTATGGTGTCATTATAGAATGAGAACAACGAGTATGAGAACACTTATGACATCATTGCGTATTAGGTCATTCAACTTCATTCGTATATGTCAACAGTGTGTTATTGTTTATTGTTCTTTCAGTATAGTTAAGCCAGTTGTACGCAAGACTAGACAATGATCAACCCCTTCTACATTCAGGCATTCTAATATAGAAGGCATTGTTATGAAACATCATCATTAAAAATTTCAAGTTCAATAAAATACATGTTGTATATACAAAATATATCAGACTAATATCGCAAAAATTAAATGCAATATTATGAATAATTTTCAGATTTTTTTGCATGATTCTGATGTTTCTTTGTTCAATATAGCTAATTTAGAATGTATGAATTTTCAAGTCCCCGATTTGGGTTTCCCATTTAGAATTTGTTAGGAAGATATTTAAAATTTAATGAGTTTTTCATGTGTATTTTGAAGGTGTCAAGTTCAGTGTTTTAGGGTTGGCTTATGTGTACACCTGGGACAGCCTCAGGACATGTTTGAAGGACTTGGAGACAAGCTTTCTGCAAATTGGGAAACTCAAATGATAATTTATTCAATATTATTGTATAAAAATATATTATTATATTCGAGTTTTAGCGGAGATGAAAATATTCGGCCGTCATAAATTCGTCGGCAAATCCGTTGGTTCTTGAAGGTTAGGTTTTAGAGGAAATCCTTCGCTTGTTACGGTTGACACACGGCGCTGAACCTTCTGTAAATCTCGACTTTATCCCATTTAATGACTTGTAAATTGCAAAAAAAAATGGTCGGGAGACTAACACTTTTTATATGCCTTCTTTACGTCTTTACAATTAGCTTAAAAGCATCTCGTCTTCTCTTTCAGGACACACACCAGACTAACTTATTACATGGAATATGTACGAGAACTCATTGCTGAAAGGACCACTTTATGGAATATTATCAGCGTTAATATTTAATATTGTACCTGCGTGTTGCTCGTTGTTTAACTAAAACAATTTTTAACCAAGACTTTCCGTATATTATTATTATTCTAGTATATCATATAAACTCTTGAATGGATATTATGTTTTTTTTATAAAAACCATACATATATTGCCTTTTTATTTTAAGATCTTCATAAGTATGTTTTTATTTACATATCCTAATTAATTTTCGATAGAGTAGACAGCTTCGTCAAAGAACTTATTTTTATTTAATAAAAGTTTATATATTTATATTTTATACTAAAGTAGTATAATTCTGTTTAAGGAATTTATAATTACAATAAAAAATATATTCTGTACACCTCTACGAAAAGCACCTACTTTATGTAAGTAAAAATTAAAGGAATTTTCAGGACAAGGCGCATGACTACAAATACTGCGGTCATGACTTCAAATCCCGCTCAAGTCAAAATAACTATAAAAATCCCGATACATTTTCTTACTGATCTAGGTTTACTGATTTCCTAGATTGTTATAAGGTAAATACTGAGGCTATTATTAAGTCGGTGACCTGTCTAATTAGTAATAGTTAAGATCACCGACATACATTGAATTAACACGCTGTTGTGTTTAAAAAACTTAATAGACCTGAATTTTTAAATAAATTTAATAGGCCTGCTTTAATGGTAAATGAGTAGGTTTTGTATATACTGATTCCAAAGCCGAAATGTTGTGTTTATTGCAATAATCTAATTAATTAGCGTACGGCTCATGATGTTCATTGATGGAATTGAAGCTGACGGTGAATAAATTAAAGGCGGCCGTCTTTCGAAATGTAGCGTAATCAGTTTTGTGGGGATAATTAGTCCACAAAAGATGAATAGAACAATGGGGGTGGCATTGGGTGAGGGTGATATTGTTTTAGACTAGGTATATTGTAACATTCAGACACGAGCTAAGGTCAATGAACAACTGTAAATAATGCTCAATTATATTATCCATGGTAATGCTTTATTATTCATTGTATTAACACGGCCAACAATCCTACAAACTTCATACAATACTTACATAATCTTAATATAAGTCAAGATATTCATTGGAGTTGAGGGACTTATTTGGTTAATTATGTATTTAAGCCCCCAATGCCTTAACAATTATGAAAATAAAAATACATATATAATATTATACCAAACGTTTTATTTTGAATAAGTAGACGTTTAAATGTGTACGTTCTATAAACAACCCAATATTTATAAGGGCAAAAACTCAATTTTCCCAATTAATTAAAACGAAGAGAAAGATTGCGAAAATTGTTTTTTGCACGTGTAACGCAATAAAGGTATTTTTGAATAAAATTATAATATAGCGGCATTTCGCAAAAATATGATAACGAAAATATTAATATTTGAGAGAAAATTATTTAAGTGTAGTGCTTTTTTGTTTAAAATATTCAGCTTACAATACATAAACCAGAGGAATCCCGAATCGAGGTAATTTTTTAAATATTATTCCCGATCGCAATATTTGATATATATTTGGTATAATGGGTGAACTTTTATTTTAATCAGCAATATTTATAATTTTTCAACATAATAAACTAAAGCTATGTATTATATTAGGTAAGCTTAATATTATGTTAATCAATATTGAGTTTTATGTTTATTTGATAAAAAATACATACAATGTTTAGGGATCTGAATAAGAATTATATAAAATTGAACAATTATGTTTATATACCAATATGGACGAAATATAAAATAACCATTGTATTTATGTTATTTCCGCTGGGTTTCCTCTTTTCATCCCAAAGGCTGTATTCTTATATCAAATACAATATTTATGTGGTTTGTAATTTGTATTCTTAGCAAAATTGTTATTCAATATTTTATGCGGTATTCGGAATATTTTGAATATGGTGAGGTTGAAGAAATATCTACTTGATTTATGTTTGTTTAAATGTAACCCTCGTGTGTGTTTTAATTAACATTATTATGTACCAATAAAACTCACATAATATTCAGTAAAAAGTTTCATTAGAAGACTGGATCTCGTAATAGTGTCTGTTGACCATTAAGGTAGGCTCGTTACGCGAAGTAAAGAGAAAACAAAGCGGCCTAGTGATAATTTATGGGGCAATAACTGCGGATAATACAGCTTATAAATAAATACATAAACGATACCAAATTAACCTCGATATAATATCCCCACAGAGTTTCGGACAAAAGGATTCACAAAATTGTCACCCGTCGACCGTTTCAAAAGGTTAAACAACAGCCCCTATTTGATTGGGAGACTAGACTGTGAACCACTCCATTGTTTATAAATTATGATTGTAATCAATTACAAATAAATTCAAATGATAACAATGGACATTCAAACAAGTGCTACATAATATATATGATGTTTATCTTTAGTATTTATTGGCCTTTTTAAAAATGATTGGGTGAGAATTTTGGACTGAATTATGTTGAATAGTGATTTATATTAGTAATATTCGTAATATTTCAATCTATTTTTAAATGTAAGGATTTGGCCAAGCCACTGTGGCCTTTAAGGGAGAATATAGTAGAGGTGGTTTCCCAGGCCACCCCACAGCAATAAGTCCTTCAGATCTACCATGTTTATGCCGGCGCCGTGGATCGAACTCGAAAGTATCACTTACAAATTCGTCACATTATACCATTGGGTCGCAAGATGACTGAAATTTTAATTTAAAAAAATAATTGAAATACAAAACATAGGGATATGTCAATATGTGGTGGGTGGGCTAGTAAAAAAATCTATATGTCATTATGCAATATAACAATAAATAACATGGGAAGTTTTAAATTTATTCCAGTATTTTTTTTAAGAGTGAAGCTTCTCATGAAGTTCTGAATGTTTTGCTGCCACATGTGAAAAATATCTATATGACCAGTTATTGACCAACTCTTGAAAATTTCAATTAAAAAATAACACTGTTATATATGAATCAAACTCTTTGTACCAAATGCCCTTACCATATTTCTTCAATATTGCTTTAACATTTTATTATATTTCGTATCGCGCGTATAAACATATAAGTACGTGTTTGAACTGTAACAAATTTGCAAAGAGACCACGCATGGGATCAGACATTTAGATAACAATTTTGTACCATCAAAGCTAATAACTGTCGAGATATCTCCCAATTTGGTCGGGATTATAGCTGCAGATAGTGTTACCAGATCCACCACTAACAAATGACCCTGATTTCACCTAATAGAATGTTATTTTAACTGTTTGGGTATACCGTGTTTAAAATACACAATATACTATAATTTCCCAATCAAAGTATGAAATATACACAGTGCGTTTTAATGAGAATACCAAGCACGTTTCTAAATATACAAAAGTCACAGGACCCATGGTGTGGGTTATTGGAAGGGAGACGAGCCTATATTAAATTATCCTTGAGAGCCTTCGAGTGTATTTTGTAAGGAATCAGTACACAAAGTCGAAGAGCAAAAGCATCAAATATTGTATAGCTAAGAAAAACAAAAATTTTGTTTGTTTCGAAAATTAAACATGTTTAAGAAACAAGAAGAACAAACAAAAAAAATAACACAATATTTGTTAACTTTTTAACATAAAATTTTAAAATTTATTTAATTTTAGTTAGACATGTGTATTTACGCGTACAGTGTATATAAATCTTTTAATCTTTAATTAAGTTGCGAATTAATTTTAATTTACACCATAAGGAATGGGGAAGACAATACTGCAGCTATTTATGATCATTCAATTAAAACAAAGTCAGTTTTAACAACAAACAGAAATAATTATAAAAGAAAAAAAAGAAAAGAAAAGAAATAAAATAATATATCTGTGAATTTCAAGGTAAAAATAAATCAAAATGTCTCGTCAGATGTATCAAAAGATTATATTATTAACGGTTATCTTTGAGATACATTTAATAAAAAATGTATATCCGATTATATGATCAGCCACAGATTAATTCTCCTTGTGGAAAAATATGTACCTATAAAAATAATATTTTCATTCGTAATCTCATCAAAAGACATGTCCTCAAAATATAATATTTCTAGGAAAAAAAAAACTCACTGAAGCCCGATTATTAAGGGCGTAAATAATTAAAATAACGAATTCTATACAGCGTGAATATTTGCCTGAAATGTGAATATATTATACATGCGAGTTTATAATATGTGTGTTCAGGAATGAAGATCATTAGCTGTGAAATATAGACACATTCCAGTTGCATTTGGTGTTAAACACGTTTATGAAGTGCTGCCTGAAAACACTAAATTGTGGTCAAAAGCTTCCACACTCATTACACTTTACATATAATAAAATATCAAAAGATCACTTTGAAAATACCCCGAGTAATATAATTTAATATATTATATCCATATGCCTTGTGGCAATAATAAAATTGATTTATAAAATAGAAGTGGGTATATTTATTCCAGCAAAAGTAATTGTTTCGAGCTTCAATAGAAGTATTACGAAGCAATCGCAGTACTAAATCCACAAGGCTTTGCGAATACTGCATTTGTCAATTGGAATTGTTATATTCGCGTATTAGTTTAAATCAAAAACAGGCTCCATACTTTCTCGATAACAAAAGAAATGAGAATATATAATAATACTGAACGTATATATTTTTCTAAAAAAAATACGTTTTTGCATAAAAATATTAATTTATTTCTATATTTTATATCAAGCGATTCTCAAAATTATATATAAAAAGACCAAATTCATATTTGATAAAAATAATAAACAATACTTATTACAATACATTGATTATAAAAAAGTTTTACTAATTCGTATTAATTATAAAAAAAATTCTATTATAAAAAATTTAAATACAACATCTGTAATAATAATCCTGTATGTATGTAAAATCATACTTATTTTTTTATTGTTAAATTGTATTTTTGAAGGTAATTTATTTATCTATTACAAATTCTGTCTGTATTTTTTTCATATAAATCTTTTATACAATAATTTTATATATTTTTTGCTTTGTTTACATTTTTTATTTGGATTTTTATAATATTTATCGATCAACATAAGAACACTGTAATAAATCGTGTCTTAATAGTAGAATCTCAAATATTTATATAATTAAAAATGAGTTCTACATAAATTTGTATGCCTTTTAAATAATATGGTTGTATTATCAATTTAAAGATATAAATATACTATATATATATCTTGTATGATAGGGATAGAAAATTATTTGATGTGAAAAGTAGACGAGTGGGTGACTTTGTGAAATATGGCATAAAAAATGGGAATAAATATAAAATAAGTAGAATGAAATCTAGTATCAAAGCAAAAATCTTGTTCCAGATTGTGGGTGGTTCTTCTTTTCTTTCTAAAGTTTATTCAAGTAGAAAAAATAAGCCAAATCTATGAAAATCTTTTCATATTCAATTTAATTATTTCGGTCCAATTGAATAAAATATTGTTATGACTATTATAATATGTAAATTGTAATAAATATAAAGTGTTGTCTTTTTTGTAATCGAACATTTATCTTTTTTATTTAAAGGTAAAAAGATTTATATACATACTCTTTTCACCTAATTCTAATTCATAAGATGGTTTTTTCTATACAAACTATGTAAAATTCAAATAAAATTAAAAAAATTTATAATACTACTACTAATATTTCATATAGATAAGTTATAAAATTTTCGATAGGATTTCCACAAATATATTCTATCGCGAATCTATAAAATACTCTGCAAAATTAATTGTAAAAGCCCAAAGCGCGTTGATTCTTGAATAATTTCATATATATTAGAAGAAAAATAATTTCAATTAAATACAAAGACGGTTATTTCTCATAGCTGTTTAATAAATTTTTAGAAATCATATTCCAAATATTTTATTAAAGAAGATAGCAATGATAATATAGGCAAAGGTATTCGGGATTTTTGGGATTCAAATTGCATTATTTAAACAGGTTAAGGAGTAAATTAGTTAAATCGTGAAAACCCTTATATTTTACGTAGTTAACCATGCAATTCCATTGTTTGATAATATACCGATGTATTGCATCAGGGGAACAATTTACATATGTTTTAGAATTTAGAATGGAAAATGTGTTTGTCGTGATGCTTATTGTTGTAGTAAAGAATAAGTAAAATTGTAAGGTTGTGGCATTGCGCTTTACAGCACTTTGTTTGATGTGAGTGCTTAAATGCATATCGCAGTCTGTGAATAGTGAGGTGGCGCATTTAAGGCTTTGTACATACTATTCCATTCATATGTATTAAGGGTTGAGAGTCAGAATGGGTGGAGGGTTGTGGGTGTGTGGGGGTGGCTAATGGAGGAATTTAATCTTAAGTCTAGCTGAACACAGCCTGAAGCCGATTGCAAGCAAACGAAAGAAAAGCCATTTGGCGACATTCCTGCGCTTCTACATTCTACAACCTTGCTTCAATTAACCAATACATAAATCTTTATAATGATAACATATAAAAAGAATATTTTGAATACAGGAATATAACAAGTTTTATAAAAATAAATTCATATTTGCATTGATATAATTTATCATAAAATTTATATTCTTTTTGGCAATATTATTAAGTCAACATTTTTTTTAATTATGTAGGGTAGATAACAAATAAAACTATGGGAGCCTCATCATAAAAAAAGGTTCAATACAATACATTATTAGTTTAATACTTTACATATACTTTTTCTCAGCATTATATTTTGTAATTATATATTTTTGTTAATGAATTTATCATCATATTAATTATCATATTTTTTAATAGGTTTTTTCCATTGCCATACTTATTTATCTCTCATGTAAAATTAAAATGTATATTCTCATGTTACATACATAGGTAAAAGGATTTATATACTCTGTTTATCCACCTAAGTTTAGTTTCTAAGATGTATAAAAGAATTTGTAATATATATATATATATATATATATATATATATATATATATATACCTGTATATACAATATACAATTCATTATGCATATACAATTCATTAATTAATTATTTTCAAGAAATTTCTTTACGTAGAAGTTTACAGATACAATTTATTCAACTAAAAACATTTATGTCATGTTATAGATTAGTGTGCCGTATTAAAAAAATTGCATTTTTGTGAATAGATTTGACATTTATTTAAAAAAGGGGTATTATTATTTTAAACTCGAATAACATTTATAAAAATCGTCTTTCGACATGGTTTTGTCGAAACATCCCCAAACGGTTAAATAATTTTAAAAAGCTGTTGATTTTATTAAATACAATTTTTAGGGTTATAAATCAATTTATTTAGTGGATTGCATAATTTAGAATTGTTCCAAACAACCTGTATTCATCTCTTTTGTGATCGATCATGAATTTTAAATTCAAAACATATCCGCGGTTTCAATACAAAGTTTCCATTATGTATCGGTGGAAAAATGTGAAACACTCTCGTTGTATGGTGATGAATTTGGTTTGAAGGGGAGTGATGTCAAGAAACACCACAAAGAAGAAGAAGTAGTCCTTCTCGGCCAGGGTATATTGGGAGTACATGAAGCTTTTGTGATGTTGAATGAGGCTGAGGTGTCTGACATATAAAAAGAGACCACCCTCATTCAGAGCAGGCCTCGTAAATATTACCACCATTCAATTGAACACTCCTGGCACCAATTCTAACTCACAACCTGATAATGGATCTTCTAATAACATACAATTTACAACCTTTACAGAGTAATCTGTTATGGGGGAAATCAGCTGATAATTCAAGAATATTGGACTGTATAACTTATTAATAAAAAAATGGAACTCATTTTTGATACCATTATTGATTTTGGGTAAGGAAAAAATGTCTATCATCATACAAAATATATAATATATTTTTATTATAAAATGAAATAAGAAAGTTTAAATGAGGGATTTTAAATATGATCTCATCTACTCACCTAAATCACCTAAATTCAATCTGAAAAAAATATCAACAAATTTATTAACAACAATTTAGTCTATCACAATTGATCAGTCAGTCCATGATAGTTTACATTTATGGATCAATTTAAAAATATTCGGATGAATCAGTCTGGCAGTACAATATGTTTTGATTTAAAAAATCACTTTGTTGAACAATAATTAATGCGTTGTATTGATATGTTATTGCGCTTGCCTACTTTAAGGCGCACTAGTTAATTTATTTGTCACACAAATATAAAAAAAATATGACAAAAACCGGGATTGATCTAGGCTTTATCATTATAAAACTAAAGGTAAAATGGTTTTGTTTTCTAATTTTTAAATTATATTTTTTTTTTAACAATGCCATACTATACTTATTTTATTTGATGTACCGATGATTTAATTTGAAAATAATATTTACTATAAATAAACATATTCTGATTTTTTTTCAACACGTTTAAATAAAATAAAATTTTGTACTTTTTATTGATTCTAGTCAAATAATAGATTTCCGTAATGAATACCGATAAATATATCCTGCAAAATGTTCAACTTAGTTACATAAACCGCTTTGCAAATCGTACCTCCCCCACTGTCGAATTGTAAAACACATAAATTATTTAGTGGTGAACTTTTGGCTCGTTTCTGTATTTCGCTACTTCGGCTTCCAGCTTTTTTGGTGTTGTTTTGTAAAACTGAAAACTTGGCCAACTTTGCGTTTATTGCGACAACTTACTTTACGAGCGCGATAGTCCATTTATTTTGAATTTTGTGCTCGTATTCGTTTTGTCACATGACTAATTGTACAAAATATTTTTAAAGTTAAATTGTGGGAAGGTAATCCATGCCATTAAGAAGTTCCGCTGATCTAAAAGGGTAATTTGGTCCCGAGACCCTCAGTTTAAGAGTACCAAGTTATCACACGAGACCCATATCGTCTTTTCTTTTCTGTTTGTTCGACAAAAGCCCATCAAGACGATAAGAAAGCTACATTTCGCCGTCTTTAAAACAAGCACATTGCTGCTAAAATGTGGATCACCAAGAAATCAGGCTATATTTTCTAATCTTTAAACTGTAATTACTGGATAACATATATTTTCAGCCGTTATATATTTATTTAAAATAAGTATATATAAGACTGAAACTGAAGTTTATGAGTGTTATTCAGTCAATCCGGGAATCACAATTCAAGTCACGCTCGAAACTTTATCAACACTCGGAAGCAATTTTCAAATACCCTCACTACTATTATGTTGTTCAGACAAATATAATATTGAATCAAGAGATCGTAGAAAAATCAACCAACATTTCATCACACGTTTATATTGCCGCTGGGATAAAAATTAGATTGAAAATTAAAATGATTTTTTTACATACACACATATGTAGATATAATTATTTGATTTATTGGTCAATAAATACATAAATAATTCGTAATCGGAGGATGCGCCTTTATAACATTCATCTCAAGATTTGTTTGCCCATTGCTTATTTATTTTAAAGTTAAATATATTAATATTGTGGCTAGTATTCATAAAATATTTTTCAGTCCTTTTTACATTTTTAAAAAATTCTTAATTGATAAAATATGTTTAATTGTTATTCTTATAAATATTTGAATATTTATTTTATATCACTTAATAGCAAATATATAAAATTATATACAAGGGTATAATAGACTCACGTGGCTACAAATACTGTAGTTATGGGTTCAAATCCCGCTCATTTAAAAATAAATGATTTGATCGGTTTAATACTAAATCTAAATGGACTGAAATAAAGATAATAATATTAAATATACAATTAGAAGTCTTGATCGAGGTTTACTCTGATTTCCTGGATTGTGAGGTAAATATTGAGGCGATTTTAAAATTTGTAAAAAAACTCCAAAATCCCTTTGAAGCGTATTTATATAAGAAGATAAATTTACATAGAAATAGCATATCATCAATTTTAATAATATTAGCATTTTTGTTACATTCATATAATTAAAAGAAGTTTTCAATAAATAATAAAGAAAAATTGATATCTCTTAAAATAGTTCTTCTATGAAAAAATATTATTTACAACTCATTTGTGAATCTTATATATGTACATAGAATACAAAGACTTGGCACTGAATTTGGCAAGTTTTTATTGTTATTTTAATGATTTTTTTTTGCTGATAATGTTGTTGTGTTATTAAGAAACAAACTTGTATTCTTTTTTTGTAAATGTTGAGAGATTTAAACTACAGAAGGTTATAAAATAAAAATCTAAATGAATATTACGTTGTAGACAAATAAAAACCCATTTCATTATGAAATACATATATGTATTCTTTTAATTAATAATTGATTCTGTGTGTATGATCGTAGCGTAAAGTTGTTTTCCATCTAATATGGAGTATTTACCTAAATTCTAAGAAGGGACAGCTGCTACGGATTTGACACGGTAGAATCTATTGATAACAAATTGTATCCATCTTGTGAATGTTTCCATTACGTACATTCAAATATTTGTCCATTCCATTGAAAGTGAAAGCGGAGGTATTTCGGTCGGTAATCCTGTATTTGACTCCGGCTCGGACAGAGGATGGAAAAATTCGAACCTTGTGTGATTTATTTTATGTACGAAACTAAATAGACCAGTACTCGTTGTACAAGTTTTGCTTTTATCCATAAAAGTGTGTGTATGTGTGTTCCTGAGAAAGGATATTGGGTCGGCCGTACATTTGTAGGGCGGTGAAGACGCCCGGATTTGTCCCCAATCCGAGCTTTCTATTAAAATACAACGGCCTCTCTTCTCACAGCACAAATTTAACTTTTTTAAAAGTTTCGTATGGCTATGTGAGACTAAATTGAAAAGATAAACTTTAAGTTTTTACATAGTTATCGGAAGTATCTGTGTAAAGATGTTTCGATTTCCTTCCTGACGATCGATAAGTATTATACATTATACCTTCAATCGCAATGATTTTAATTTACTATTTCATTAATATCTTAGTAAATAAAGGGCGTGGCTACAAATACTGTGGTCATGGGTTCACATCTCGCTCAAGTAATAAAAATTAATTTGATTGGTTATTACGATTGAGAGATACGGGAATAATATTAATAAAATCCCGATCGATTGTTTTGATCCAGGCTTACTCTGATTTACTGGATCGTAAGGTAAATACTAAGGCGATTATTAAGTCGAGAATAATAATAGTTAAGATCACCGACAGACAATTAATGTAAACAGGTTGTTTTGTCTAAATAACCATAATTTGTAAAAAAAACCTTTTAAAAAGTCAGAACGTATATAAATATACAAATAAATTACATAAAAATATTTCATTATGTCGATGCACTTTATATTCAATGAAATAACAGTTGGGTTATATATATTATATATTAGTGAATAAGATAGATTATATGAGTTTTTAATTCATATAATTATTTTGTAAAATCAGTTGAAAAAATCAGAGATTCTACATACTTTCATTATATTAAAGTGTATTAAAGCAAATACTGAGGCGATTCGGTGACCTGTGAAACTAGTAATAGTTAAGATTACAGATAGACAAAGAATTAACACGTTGTTGTCTCTAAAAAAACCTTATTAAAAAGCCTCTCTGAGTAGGTATAATAAATTTAATTTGAATTCACCCATTTGTTATATTTTTACAGCTGAACAAATGTAATTTTAAATGCATAATAAAAATTACATCATTATAAATAAATGTACAATTGGTATATTGTGTGAAGATCCAATAAAAAATCAGTAATGATAAATAAAAATAAGCTCTACTAAATTATAATTACTTTTTTTGAAATTTGGCACGTATTTAAAAAAACATCATAGTATTTGAACCCAATTAGGATATTTATTTCCAGATCTTAGCAGTTGAAGTCGTCATCGACAAATTTTTTTAAGCCATCCATTTAGGTATAAACAAAAGGTTTCAAATAAAGTGCTTTTTGTTTAGTTTAGCTTTATCTTTGCACATAGTGTGTATTATAGAAACAAAGGCTCACTATCTATAAAACATCTTACGGGGACAATAATACATTATATTGAAACCTCATTCTTTGATTTTTTTGTCCAAAATTTGGTTGAAAATCGAAAAAATGCTCTTTTTAATATGGCATTTTTTTTGCTAAAATTGACGAAAAGTAGCTTTTATTCCAAAATCTGCAAATCGGCATTTGGCGGACACTGGTAATGATCTACCATCAAATATTTCCATTCTTAACTTGAATTTTAAATATTAAGATATTCATATATGCAGAGTAGAATGTGTAGGTTATGAGATTGTAAAGGGTGGTAATATTTACTTATACCTTGTTAGGAGACGATGTTTAAGCACCATTATTGGCAAGGTTAAGTAATGAGTATTCATATGAGTCGTGTACAGTATTATATTAATAACGATATGGATAATATACGCCCCAAAGAGCCTATCGTCACATTAGGCAGCTCTCAATAAGGCCGTATATTAATTTGCACACCTGTCACTATAACTATCACTATCTTGCTTTCAAGTGAACCTTGTAAAGGTATCACACCCATACATTATCCACTTGCACTGCACCATATGTTTGTACCCCACTAACCACCCTATACTACATTCATTATTTATTACCAATATTGAAACCAACGAACGTTGATACATTGTGACTTGGAAATGTACGCATTAGTTCCATTAAGCCCGCCATACATGGGAAGATATATCGTTAAGAAAATTGTACGATCCACTTTCGTATGCAAAATTAGATGCGATATTGCCACATATAATTCCATCGTCTGTGTACAACATTGAACGATCTATCGAACGATAAATTGTCCCGTATATTGCGGGCTTTAGAACACATATGGACCAAACCCGGCCCGCAAGTACATTTGATCCCGACCTTGATTTATTTACTTCCTATTATACCTTTACAAATGATTATTATATTGAAGCTTTGAGATTTTAAAGAGATACAATTAAAATGATTTTAAAATTCAAGCAGTTTTTAAACTCTTCAACTATCTAACGCTAATTATACAAATTAGAGACATTTTTTTAACAATACACAATTATATTATTATATAATAGTAATTATTCTATTAATATCTTCTTGTTGAATACAAGAATCGAGTCGAGGACCTTTTTCTAAATTGGAAAGTTTTTTAATTAACAAAAATATAATGCTCTTAATGAAAATACCCTTAGGCACATTTACAACCCTACTCCGATTAAATTTTTTAGGTAATCCTACTTTATTTTCATTGCCATCCATATTTATATTTATTTATATATTTTTTGTCCACTTACACCTACACGGATACATATATTCTAATATTATAAATAATTAAAATATACAAACAAATTGAATTAAACATTTGTTGAGAGTTATAAAAAAGTAAATATAATAATTTATTATTACATTGGAAAATACAAAATATCTTATGAATTACACTTAGATGTATAGAGTATATAAATCCTTTCCTTGAGAGAATTTTAATAACATTTTAATTTGGTATGAGAGGTAATATTAATTAATAAAAACCCATTTACAAATATGAGAATAATTAAATAATAACAACAATGAACGCCACATTAATGAATCGAGTGAATAAATTTATTAATATAATTTACTTTTTTATGTTTGTTTTTATAGTGTGCTAAAATAGTAGTAATAAACGAAGCGTGTTCCATATAAAGTCGATGAAGCCGAAGGGAAAATCCATCGAAAGACCATCGATCTTGGTCATATGACTGCTAATATCACCTAATGTCCCATATATTACTTATCTTGGACATCCTGAGCCTCTCTATTTCACAATATTACGTCTTTTCTATACTCGGCCACATATGAAAGTGTAATATATTTTTTCAAAATACATGTATTTATATTATTGTAGTGTGCTAAATTGAAATCCATTGTTGTTAAATGATATCGACAGTATTTAAATTGAAACACATAGGCAATTTAAACCGTTCGATTTTATTGGCGAATTGTGTAAAAAAAACCCTTTCAGCGACAAATTTAGTCCGTGTGTTCAAATTAAATTGTAGTCGTTCTGTTTTCAGGGAATAGATATATCAAAATACACGATTTGTATAATGCAATAGTATTGTCATGGAAATGAATGCAGATCTACTTTAAATAAATTAAAATAAATAAACGATAAACAAAGGGGAATTTAATATACCTACATGCTTGAATTGATTTTCACAAATAAAAACATTAAAATAGTCAGGATTTATAATTATCATTATTTATATTGTCTTATAATCAAAGACACATTAAACGCCAAAGGAGGATATTTTTGGAAATAAATTTTTGTCTTGTGTAATCATTAGATTTTCAAAGAAAAGAAAATTGACAAAAAAATAAAAATGATCAAGTTGTTTTTTATTTTATACAAAGTAGCAATTTTCCCTCTATTTTTATATAATTAACAACATTACCAAATATGTCACATGTTTTAAACTTGCAATGGGTTTTATCAAAAAAATTATCATTCCCTATTAATACTTAACTAAGCCCCATATTTATTCAAAATAGTTACCTATTTTTTTTAATATTCATAGCCACTAAAAATATACTAAAAAAATTATAATTTATCCAGGACTTGGTTACGAACCACTATAGGTTATGAGATAGCGATAAGGTATTGAATGCATTATTTATTTAAAATAATACAAATGTTATAAAATATACATAAATTCCAAAAAAATGACAAACGAATAATAAATAAGATTTTTGATTCCGAATTATAAAATTTTCATACAATTTTCTAGGTTGTCAATATTTGAAATTCCGTTTTCTTAAGACATGTATAGTTAATGAACGTATTCATTTTGTCCTCTCGACAATCAATGTGCCTTTTATGGGAGATATTTAACAGAAGAGCGAATCCAAGGGTACAGTAATCGTAATTTCAATTGAAACCCCTCAGGCTTGGGCTGTGTTTCGTGGTTGATTACGTGTGGTATACAAGATAGAAATGGGTATTAGAAATGTAGTATTATTGGTATGATGGTGGTCCATATTAGTAGTAGCAATAGAAGCAGTAGCCACTCATAGCTCAATGACCAAACATAAAGTAAACAAGTACGGAACCAAAATGTCGCTCTACGGACTGGAAACCAACCCTGACCAACTTTATATACAACAACTTTAACAGACTTCATAACTATAACGTCTTCTTCATATATTGATTCAGTACACGGTACCACTCGATGAATATTGAAATCACACTTTAACGGAAGTTCAAATGCAATATCAGTTCGGCTTATTACAAGACCTGGTGCGTTAAATTAGAAAAAAAACTTCACTTCTCGGAGTTTTATTGACATTTGCGGAAGAAAGAAAATTGTCAGACAAACTTTTCCATTAGCGGTGGACTCACAATACAAGCAAGAGGAGAGATTTTCAGGAAACTAGAATGTTTGGCACTCAAAATGCGACCACGAGTTTACAAAACGGACTCTTCTTCACCATTGTCCACGTTTTAAAATGAAATAAACTTTTTTTTCCGCAAGAGGAATTTGCCAAACTTACACCTTTTATTCTTTTCAGACTTTACTATATGAATATTTAGGTGTCTTAGATCTTAATATAAACAAATTGAAGATTGAAATTTCACTATAATTTTCAAGACCATATCAGCTCCTCGATTATTTTTTTTATAGAGATATTATTTTTTAAATATGTATGTCTAGATACACTCTTTTACAGAACTTAAAAGGACTGTTTTGTTTTTAAATAGAAATATCTTTACTTGGTCAGGTCAGGTCAACACAATAATTTTCTCTCGAGTAGAAACCTTCTTACTAATTGAGGCGACACTACAATTTTTTGTAATGATAAGATACATTTAGATATTATTTACAAATAAAAAAAAAACATTTTTTATTATTTTTATTCAACAGATAAAAAGCTAGAAAATGTAAGTAAATTGTTTTAGGCAACACTTCAATCGTTTTAGGCTATTTTCTAATAATGATGATGAAATACAATAAACTACTGTAAGTATTCTATAGTGTGGGACAGCATTATTTTCTTATTAAAAACTTGACATATCTGTATGTGGATTATTAATATTTACATGTCGGCTTTAATTTTCGATACATTGGGTGTACCAAATTCGGGGATTCTCATTTCTTTCTTCACCATAGCGATAAACTTATGATAACTTATGATATTGCACACCAAACTGTGACCTTTGGTGAGTGGAAAAGTTTTTTGATGTTCAAAAGGTCAAAATTCCATTGAAAAAATGGCTTACATACCGATCGCCATGCTAAAGAGAGCAAAAGCTTAAAATCGGTTATCCATTGTATCCACAATACGAGCCGAAACTTGGCCGGCATGATTGTTTAAGTTACAATAATAAAAAAAACTTTGTAAAAGTCCCTATTTTCTCAAAAAAAATTTTTTTTGAAGTACAACTTAATTGGGTTAAAAAAGGGAAGAAGGTATGCTGCCTCATCCCGTGTGATTTTTTTCTACAAAAATTACAAAAATAATATTTCTTGTAGTAATAATTTGAAAGGAGGAGTTGTTTATTCTCATTTGTAAGCTTAATTAATAAATTCTCTTTGTTTTAGAACTTTTCAATAACTCACTACATTTAGAGTTCCACCAAATCCCACTATTATAAATGGCTATTTTATTTGTAAAGCCAGATAGTGAGTTATTTTAAAATACATGATAAAATTTAAAATATATATTATGTAACTATATTCTCATTCAGTAAGTTACAGTATCATGTTTTGGTTTGGATACTAATAGTTTCACAAAAAAGTGTTTACTACCATTTAGCTTAAACCATTAGATTCGTCGAAGTAATTTGGCGTTGTATTATAATTTTAATGTACAAAAGGTTTGTACAAGGGTAAATTGTAATTGGAGGAGTTAAATGATTTTGTTTTTATTTAAAGTCGGTGAGAATAAAGCCTTAGGCCTTAGTTGGTCGTTAATTTAATTATCCGCAGGAGGCAAGCGCACTTTTCAGAAGAATCTCGCATTTCACAAGACACCAGTAATCTGAGAGACGAAAACCACCACCGCCATCATCATCATCTTCACAACCAGATTCTTCATCACCATTTACACTAAAATATTCGCAGACAACTTGCTTGACCGTAAAAATTTAATCAAGCGGCTCTCCCCATTTCAAATCCTACATTTATTATATCCATGAAGGCATGCATTGCTCCAAAATATAACTAAATACAGACAACACACTGACAGTCCATCAAATCCTCCAATATACTCGTATCATATTCATAGTAATTATTTTGAGGCTATTCCAATTTGTGTTTACGGATGGTATCAATATCTATCAATTAAATAGCAAAAAATATACTATGAAATAATAACTATTGGTGTGTAAAAACAGTATTTCACACCTATAGTTATTATTTGAGTATAGATTTCACCAATCTTATTCAGTAAAATATAACAAAAGCTGTTAATTTATTAAAGTTTAGTTAAGGACAAACTCGTGTTTAATAACATTAATTAATACCTCCTTGTATATGTTTTTTTTTATCTTTCTGGGTACGAATTTTAATTAGGAAGCCATGATATTATTAATATAATTACAATTTTAATGAAAAATATAAATATATAAATGAATTATTTATAAAAAGGAAAATAGCATTTTTATTAGAATTTTCGCAATTAAATGATAAAACTGTAATATAATTATAATTAGTCATTATTTTTTTTACATTCAGTATTAAAGTTTGATGGATTCTGTTTAATCTTCGTAAAGGTTGGCATTCTTAGAATTCTCAATCAAATATCAAGTATTTGGTTAGAGCCTATCGATCTCCATTTTTAAACGACCTTTACATTTTTATGTCAAAATAAATTGTTGTCTATATAACAATAACTAACTAAGAACTTATTTTTTTTGGGTGTGAAAGGGTGTTGAAAATTCCTTACGATGTTTTCAAATGTTAAATCATTTAAATAATGTATGTACATAACTTAAATATTTACACCAACAGTTTTGCATTTAACATAATTAAATAGCAATATAATTTTTTTAACTTTTCCATTCTTTCTTTATACGTATCATTGTATTACGTAAAGGTATTGAGGGTTGTGGTGGAATATGAAGAGGCTACAGAAAAAAAGGCTTATTTGGCTTGAACGTCAATGAATGGAGAAATGACAATGGGATTCACACATTTATTCTCAAATGTATGATACCTATATAAATATTTTTTTATATTTGAAATATTTGATGAACCAGCTTTAGATTTTCCGCTCGCTTTTTCGAGGTATATTTATTTTTTAATGGCGTAGATAAGTTGTTCCCGGAATATGTATATTAATAACGTTTATGTATAAATATATTTATTTTCTGCTGTATGTGAATACGTAATTGAGAATAAACAAGAATTTTGATCAAGCTTTATCTGACCCTAAGAAAACAAATTGATTGTTTATTTTTGGAAATTATTCCCTTGGGAATTGGGAAATAAAGACGGCATATTTGTTGCCGTTTTTGTTTAAAATACACGTGACGTAATTTAAATTTTCAAATCAATTGAAAAACAATACAAATATGGAAATTAATAGAATACAAGTGATATTATGATGATCATTACCAAAGTGAATATCTATTCAGTATGTATTTGTAAAAAGGCTGCAAACCTTTGTAGGTATATTTCTTATAGTCCCTCTTCTTTGTCTGCAACACTCATTGCTAAATTCAAAATATCCTTCTTCACTCAAACAGTCAGCCTTTTATTCAACACCAAGCTACTGAAATAAATCATAATACAATTTTTATTCTTTTGGGCTAAAAATTGGTATTATGAAATTTTCTCTTTTGTTAAGAGCCAGAAGAGGAATTGCTAAAATTATTTGTATTATAACAACAACAACGCGAAGAATATTTTTTTAAGATCATTTATAAAAAAAAATGTGCCTAGAATGAGTTAATGTTGTTGAAAGACGGTGTAAGAACGGGTGGCGGAAAAGTCCCGCTGTCATTTTGATTCCGCGCCATCTTGGTTATGTGAAGTTTAGATCAGCTTTAAGCATTGTGTGTAGACGCCCCAATTGTATAGTAGTAATATGATAAAATATATGCCACAACAACGAACAAATTAGTCATAATATTTATTTACAGCTTTATAGACAATTCAAAATGATAGCGTGAGCGTCTGCCCTCCTCTTGCTCGCCGTACTCTTGCCCCACCTGTTATATAATCATCTATCAATATATTTAATAATTTAACAGTTAATTATGAATTTGTACAGTTAACATATTTTCCATACTAAATATAATAAACACATTTTTATTTTTATTATTAAACATATTATTACCTGTAATTTAGATAGGTATGTAATATTTCAATAGTAGAAGGTGGTGCGTTGATCCCACTTCAGCGAGTGGCTTCATTGGAAATACATCACGTGAAAGTCTTTTGCTTTTTATAAGAAAGAATTGAATATCTATTCCTTTCCATCTAGGGATTTGTAATTTTCACGGTCAGGTGGAATTTATATACTAGTGACCCAATAAATTCCACCAACGAATCATTCTTAAAAGAATATAATATAAAAATATTTCCCCCATGACCTTTTTGATGAATTACTATATAGAAAATTATTCTAAAATTGTTTATTATATCGTAAAGGTTCAAATACACATACAGAAGAAAATTTATCTGAGAATATTAAATAAGCTGTATAAAAATATTATTATCGTAAGTTCGACACCGGCATGAGCTGAGTGGTTTTTCATTGGTAATTCGTTTTATCAGGATTATTAGTGAAAGTTTTATTAGTACTTCTTAAAAAAAATAAGTAAAAAATACGTGGTAATCTGTATTTTAAATGTAAACAACACATTGATGGTATCAAAACTGAAAAAAACATTGATGGTATCAAAACTGAAAAAAAGGAGTTGTCAAACCTCTTAGGTTAAAAGGATTCAGCTTCATAAACAAAAATTCTGTCTTTTTCATATATTTATACTGATACAATATGTATTATGATTTTCAAAGCATTTTTAAATGAACATACGTATCTTTTATTTCATATAAGTAATACAGATAGTAAATGAAATAGGTATGTAATTAAAATAAAAGCTTCTTGATTACAACTAATGTGTCATAAATGCACGGGATCAAAAGGCCAGATTCAATTCATTTTGTGTTGAATTAACATATTCAATTTTATAGAAATCACATGGAGGGTTAATTTGTTTCAAACCAAAAAATCACTTAATTTTAAGTTCATATGATGATTTTTTCATATGAAAGAATCGTGTGTACCTCTTTGTTATTTACAAGCTATGACTACAAGTTGACAAATTCGCTGCATTTCTATAATTTATGGACTAGCTTTTATGGGAATTCGAACTCGGATTCTTAAAATGGAGATTGAAGAAATTTTCTTTGAGAAAGAGTGTTGTTTAATCCAAATAGATGGAGGTTCGAAGTGGTGGACGTCATGACATTTGCAAGTCGAAGGAGACAATGTCCCTAGTGAAGTCCCTTGTCCAAAGACAAATAACCATGGAAATGAGATGCGGGTACACTATTAGTTACACTTTACCCCACTATGTATGTATGGCCCAGGATATCATCAAATAATTTAAATATATATGGGATATGTGTCTACACATTACTAGTTTTTAAAAATATATTTTACAATCTGAATCAGAAACTGCATTTTTGATCATTATGGAAAAAGCTATTATTTATTTTTAAAGAAATGGTCATACTCTGAATTTGATGAAATAACATGTATATTGAAATTTAATTTATACAAAATTCAATGGTGAATATTAATTCATTATATTTAAGGTATAGTATATAAAAAATCATCATGTCATAAAAACTCAATAAATTCAGCTACTAGGTATTTTTGTTTTGCGATAGTATATACATACAATATCGGGAAATAAACAATTATAAAAAATGTATACAAGAATTCAAAAGAAAATATTTATTTTAGAGAATAACAACGTTAATTTTTTTTATACAAGAATAATTAAGAAGAAAAAAAATCCCATAGATATATATCCTTATCCCATAGATATATTTATGCTTGACTTCTAAATTTAGTTATTTTTAAATAAATATTTTAACAAATAATATAATAAATCCAGTTGTTGTGTAGTCGTCGGGATAATTTTCGAAGAATGCATTTATATGTATATCATATTGTGGGGAATTCTATGGGAATGTGATGTAATATACGCTCGTTGAGAATTTCATAAACCCTTAGATATTCCTATTAATAATAATAAAATATGATATGTGTATGCTTCCATTGAATTTATTATTTTTACAAAATATTGTATGTGAATTGTATTGTAAGACATAAAGTATTGTGCTGTTTTGATTAAGACAGGAGTAAAATTGCAAAATCTTATACCTGTATTGTTTGGAAAAACTGTAAATTAGGATATTTCATTTAATTATATTGTTACGAATGCGAAAGTATGAAAGACGGGATAAGATCTTGCTGTGAAGTTACTATGTTACAAATAATAAAATAAATATATATTTATTAAACTAAATATTTTTTTATCCAATAAACCATACCTACACATATTGTTGAAAAATTCTCCCTACTAATGCACAATGTTTCAAATAAATAAGTAACTTTTTATTTAAACAATGCGTTTGTATGTGGATCGGATTGAATTTAAAAATTGTTATTCTTGAACGTAGATATGGGGTTTTGCCACGTTACGGCAGAGAGGTGGTATTAGGTAGATGATGCCTTTGAACAAGAGATACCTCACATTTACCATCCCTGTGTAGTTCGTATCTTTGGTTTCTTTCATTTGTCAAGAGGCTGTATGGTGATATTCTACTGTATGATTCCAGGATACAGGGGGATGATGATGGTGGAGGGTTTGTTCCTTAGCTTCTTCTTCATCTTCACTAACATTCCTTCTGCCTCAACCACACATACAGTAATCAGCAGGGATGTTCATATTTGAATGCCTTTCTCATTTTCTTTTATCACCATTTTTCTCCTTTTAGCGATTTTGCGTCATTGTTTCTCTTACTATTGAAAATCGAAAACATTTTTATTTAGCCATTTATTATGTCCACCAAACCGGATTAATTCAATTCCAAGGAATTCAGTATTTTCAAATTTAGTTTAGCTTTAATTTCATGTTGGTTTTTAAAATAAGGTAAGTTCATATACGCCTGAGAAGCTTTTTTTGAAAAGGGTGGTACAAATTTTGTCTGTCGATAATCTTAACTATTACTAGTTACACAATAACCGGCAATTACCTTACAATCCAGAAAATCAGAGTGAACCTAGATCAAGACGATCGGTTGGCATTTTATTAAAATTATTCCCGATCTCCAAGCCATAATAAAAATTAGTTAGTAATTAATTAACCCATAGTATAGTAAATATTTTTTATTAGAGCAGGATTTCAACCCATGGTCGTAGTATTTGTAGTCAGGCACCTTATCCCCTGAGCTGTAGCGCTGGTATTAATAATGAGAATTACATAATGTGTACGATTTTAATTACACAGTCTAACTATGTAGTAAAAGGGTTTATTAAAATTTTATCTTATAGTATATATTATCTTTAATTTACTAAGAAGGTTACCTCGTGGTGATTAAAAGTTCGCAATTACGCTTTAATTAAGTTTGGATAGAATATTCAAAAGGAATTAACCTGTATTTGAGTGGAAACTTTGAACTTATTTTGGAGTTTTACATAAGCGTTAAAGTTGTAAATGATTATATAAGTGGAGAGATTAAGCATGTTAATTTTGATAGTTTGTTATGGAAGAGACGCCGTGTATTTATGAATGAGAACACGATATTACGAATTCAGAGTTATGCAAATGAAACTTTCAGACGTCGTTCAGGATAATAGGAATTATATTCGGAAGTGAGCTGAAGGTTGTGTGCCGAAAATGAAAGTGGTAAAAGACCAGGAAACCACGAAAGCCAAAACGGGATATATTCTTCTCTCAACTCTAATCTCATAATTAAGGAATTGTTATCTTGATTTGTGGAGTGAGGCTTTAAATTGCTTGAAAATTTGATAATAAGAAATTGTGATAACCAATATAATATTAAAGAATTGTTTGAATTTAATATGTGGTAGAGCTTGTGCAAGCTATAATGTACCGCAAATTACCCGACATATAAATCAGAGGAGTAACTTCGCATTAGGCCCTACTTACATGCCAATACATAAATCAACGAAAAGGCGATAGCCCCCTTTAGCTATGACCCACCTCAGTCATCGGCAACCATTTTATTATATTATTATTAGAGAACAACGTCGATATAATATATATCGGTGTTGTAGCCGTGTACTTCTTAATTGCAGTCGTTATAATCGTATATTTCATAGACATACTCGTCAGACTCTTTAAAAGGCTTATATCATTGCCCTAGGGGTGAATTTTCTTGTTCAAGGGTTGCATCCCTAGCGGTCAAATCTAAAATGTAACATTCAGGGGACCTTTTTTATATACATGTCCAAAAGTCTTTGGCTACGATTGGAAGACCCCCAGAGGCAAACCACACAGTCATTATAATTTGAACTAATAATATTTTTTAATAATCAATATTAAAGTAATAGTTTGGTTGTACTTTTCATACTGAATTTTAATTATAAGGCCATTATTTTACTGGATAATGATATTCATAATTCATATAATAGAGAGATATAGCTTTTCAATATTTATTGTACGAAAGCCTTTATCAGAATATTACCGAATAACGAAATTTAATAGGTTTGTACACTGGGTGGTAATCAAATTAATGGCGATCGAATCGGAGACAATTTCAGGTTTTATCTGAAATGGCGTTTATTATTAACGCAATTTTCAGTTAAGCGATATTTTGGCAGTAATTGAATTCGAAGAGCTTTTTGGCTTCAAATATAAAGTGAAAATAATTACATTTTGAGAAATTATTGTATAAATTAAAATATCAATGTGTTTATTATGGATTTTTAAGCGTTCAAATAATCGCTTTATGATCGTTTCGTTTTAACAGTCGACATTTTTAAATCTGATCAAATATAATGACAAAACGATTGCATCACAGAAATTTGTGTTTTGATGCTGGCATTAAAAACACATTTGTACGACATAAAGTGAACAACTTTGGTTTTATGATGAAAAAGTATGGTTTTGTTATGGCACAATATTTAAAATATTCAAGATAGAGTAGTATTATACATATTATATTCATTTAGTGAGACCACAAATATGCGGGTAATTTTGAGAACTCAAGGGAGTTTTGATTCATCACAGAAGAACGATAATTTCGGACAATGTTTGGAGCGATGAAAAGAAAGAGTATGAGAATTCACCAGTGAATTGTAATTAAAATGGCCTTTGTTTGAGGAACTTCCAAGAGTCTGTCTGGAGCCGCAGGTTTGATCTTCTTCGAAAGCTCGTTAAAAGTTTTTCACTAAGAAATAATAGGTGCTGAGGCCAAGAACGAATGCTTTCACTACACCAAATTAGTTTTCACTCTCGTGTGTTTTGTTCTCGGTTACAGTTTCAATAAAAGATACACTGTAAGAGAGTGAGTTACATAAAATATAAATAATGAATAAGTGATAAGACATGACGAAAATGGGATTTCTCATTGACAGGTCAAAGAAACAGAGATGTTTTGTGACTAGATTGACGACAAAAAAGGATCATTTGGTCAAGATGGGTCGCCTGTCTTATGTGAACTCTATCTTTAGACCTTTACTTATATATTTTTTTATTTTCTTTGTAATACCAATCGATAGATGCTAGACTTGGGAATAAATCAAAGTAAGCATCTGACCTTTGCTCAAACTCATCGTGAGTTTTTCGCGGAAACGCCATAAATAATTTTTTCAATCAAACTCTGAGGCTTCCATCAACTTTTTTCATCCAAAATATTATATTATCACTAAATAAAAAATGACGTAGATGGAGGAATAAACGAAAAAAAAGAAAGAATCCCATTTATGAGTACGTATAATCATAATAATAATCATAAAAAATAAAAACTGTAAATATGCTTTTGAAAGCAGGTTAAACCAAATACAAATAATTAGACTACGAATTTCTTGTTATATTAAATAATGTGCTTTGTTCATTTTTCCACCCACATTCACATATTGTATTGCCAGCGAGGCTTCCACAAGCGAATTTTTCAATGTTATTATGATGTCACGGGGATATTTTATGGGGTTTTTAATAATACGTTAGTAGAGATTTACGTGGTAATTTCCATGAAAATATTTTTAATTTTCATGACGGCGTCATAAGGCCTTGTTAAATGGTAGGGGTGTGGAAGGCTGTTTTTTTAAAATTAATCTAAGAGCCAATGTATTCATCGGTACGAGTTACTCTACTGAAAATTTAATAAAAGCCTCCTGAAAATCTTTGACCCGTATCATATTGTGGTCAACAAAGGTGTGCATTTTCTTTCCGTCTCGTACCGCGTCTTAAAAAGATAAATCATTTTCATTATTACTGTTTTTTTTTAATTTTTATTGGGATATTTTCTACCAACATTTTAAAATTTGAGAAGCAAAAGATTTTTTTTTAATTCGTGACGCAGATTAATGTAGATGGTAGAGATAAATGAAGCATTACTTAGAAACACAATAACACATGCCAATTTAGTATGAACCGATACATTCCTTAAGAAAACTCATCTCATTATCAGAATTCTTAAAAAAAATACTCTACTTTAAGCCGACATATCTTCAGACATGAAATATTAGATAAAAATATGAGTCGGCATTGTTGTAGTTGCAATCAAGGAGAGTCATGCAGTGAAATATCCTATAGTGGGAATTGCAGGTTCTTTATGAAGGGTCATGGAATTCAGTAAGTTATTTAGGTCAAGCATAAAGCGAGAAGCAATAAATGTTCAAAGGATTTCGAATTAACTTTTGTTTGAGAAGAAATCTTGCTTTCAAATTTAATTCCCTTCTTTCCGCCATATTTCTTCCATTCTCATATTTATTCCTAAATTTAATTCATGCCATTATTATTAAATCTACAACGATACCTATATTCTAATAATCCAGTCATGAAACTTAAATCAATGGATATATTCCGACATAATGTTGTCAATCAGCTAGTCAAACTCACTCATACTGTTTAAATAGTACTCAAATCAAATATTCAGTAACTGTTTACTAGTACACTTGTATTGATTTCAGTGTAATATTCAATGGAATATGTTTCATTAAAGGAGATTAACCATTACAACGGAATTGATTCAGAAGAATTAATTATTTGACCGTCAAGTTGACTATGTTACGTATATTTGTTCCAATAAATGTTATTGATGTTATCGATACAATTTAGATATGTTGTAAAGGATGTTTTTGTACAAATTGAAAGGGATTTGTAATAACATAAGAATCAATATAGTGTGAATAGTAGAAGCGGTTTAGTTTTGGGGTACAGGGTGTAGACGAATGGAGGTTTATATGCCATAAAGGGTGAACCACACACAACTACTACGAATAAAGTGGATTTCCATTTTGCCTTAGGCTTGATTATATATTGTATTGTGTTCCATTCCTTGGCGAAGCTACTGTCAAGAAATTATCCCAACACGTATTTTTTCAAATGCCTACACCCCAAGGAATATTTTATTATTAATATAATTTTTGTTCATATTAGATCAAGTGTCGATTTTTGTATATACATACAGATTGTCATACATTCACGATAATTTCAGGTTGAATACATTATATCAACATTTATATGTTGTTGAGTAAAAATGAGGTATTTAATATTGATCGTAATTAAAAACAAATTAAAAGTATATTTGAATACATGTTTGTAAATTTGTTTTCAAAATTTATTTAAGTGTTTCATTAACTTTTAGAAAATGAATGTATGATTTCACATAAAATCACCACCAAAACCAAAAGATATTTAATATATTACATTTTTAAATATAAATAATTATCTTTCAATCTCTCCATCTGTTTGATTTATTAAAAAAAAATAATGAAAAATATAATTTTATGATATATTACATAATTATTAACACTTGAATTATTTTTACACTTATTTTTAATCATAAAATAATTATCTAAAGTTAGTTTCACAATTTGTAACAGCACTTTTTTGGAAAGTATATTTTTATACTAATAATAGTAGGTAAGTCTTAATATTTCATTAATTTGCTATTCACCATTACCACGGAAAAAAACATATTTGTGGTACCCTCAAAATATTCTCACTGAAAAAAAATCATATGTATTTATATATTTTTTATGAACAAGAATTTATTCGTTACCTCTAAATATACAGAATATATTATTGTCATATGAGTATTATTCTAATGTTTTATATCTATAATATGCGTTATTTTTAGTATGGGTATATTTCAGTAAGGTGTACTTAAATGATATGGAGGCGCAAATAGTTTCTGGTTGTCTCAGGTTTACCAAAAACAATTTAATAGGTCACAATAACATATTTTGTGGGATTGGCAGCACTTCTAAATACACCTGTGTTGTACTGTCTGCTTATTAACAAGATGTCTCGTTTTCTCATAATATGTGATACAAGGCTATTTGTTCAAAGTGAAGCCAATTCAGTGTTTATTCAACGTGATATTTATTGAACACTCCGCCTACAAATATCAAGCAATACGATATCGATATTTTTTTAATCATACACTAAAGACACTTTGAGACTAGAGTTTTTTTCCATGAAGCTCGACCGGATTTAAAAAACACAATCAGAAACGTTCACATATTGATATCTACATATATTTGGAAGTTTATTTAAAATCATCCCAGGTTGTTATGGTGTGGTTACATTCATTTAATATTATTGAATATGTATAAAAAAATATTGAATATATCATATACAAACTACAATAAATATAAACGTTTTGGGTTGGATTTTAAATGAAAAAGTGATAATGATAAGTGATAAACGAAATAGTTTGATTTAATATTTTGTATTCAAGGTGCACCAATATACTTTTTTTTCTTTCATTATTTTATTTAAAATTTCGTCATACATTTACTTAATATCGACGGGCTCCGCTAAGACGGCGATGAGTCGAAAAACACAACTTTACAGGACGGCCGAAAAACCGTTTTTTTAAGGTTTTTATTTAATATCTCTTTATTCAAATGTTATATCGTTTCACTGTTTTCGGAAAAACGTGCCCCATTGTGTTATCAACATACGAGTATTTTTTAAATATGTGATAATGCAATATTTAAAAGGGGGCAAGCTAAAAATTGTTCTTGTAGGGAAGATTTGCGGAGGGGAAGCGCACGGGAAGGCGATACACGGAGTTATCGCTGTCTTCAATGTCCTTCTTGAAATACTTGGAGATGATAAGTCACACACACACTACTATGCATCACACTCTCATCCTAGCTCCCTCACACACACTACTACACCGACACGCACACACACCCACAATATCTATTATACTACTATACCTACTACTACTACTAGCAGCTTCATTACCAGACACTCGCACCACTACCTTTACAATATTGCTTTATTATTACATTCTGTTATATTATTTATATTACATATCAAATATACACAAATACAACCGGTAAGTATTTAAATATCTCAAGTGACTAGGTTTCCCAACTGATATTATTTTAAGCATTCATTCCTTGACCACTTCACTTAATATGACCATACTCTATAGTGTTTATAGAAATTGCAGTTTTGTTTGAATATAATACAGATAACAAAATATAATGCTTTTTCTCAAAAAGCAATTCAAATAAAGACAAATGGTAAAGATATTCATTCATTCTGTTAAAAAAATGGTTTATTAGTATACTTTTTCTCATGCATTAATATTGAATTGCATGTGACATAATTTTATTAGCTCTTCCTATCATTTTATCATTATTAGTGTCTATCCACGCTATAGCCGATATGATACCTGTAATACTCGCTCAATAATACCAAGTATGCAGTTATTATATCATTTACAATTAATAATTTGTATTTTTAATTAGTTCATACATTACATTTCGCATATACGTAATATACTAAGGATATTTTTCATTATAATTATAAATCTCCTTCATCGAATTATTATATTATTTATGATTATCTAACTATGATTATAGTAACTAGTGGACGATTCCAAAAATTTTAATCCTTTCGTTTCTCTACTATTTTTATGATATTGTCTTTAAATTCTAGATTACTTGCGTTACTGACCTTGTGTCGATAATTTTCCATTTTTTTGTCATCGCTGCTATTTTTACAAGGTGCACTGACTGATATTAATGGGAAAATTTCCGCCATTCATTTTATAGAAGTCTTTAAAGTTTTCAAACCACACACTTAATTAATAAAATCACTATTCAATAGTGACTTCTCACAAATAAAACACAAATCAGCTATTATATTTAAAATTGTATTACCGTCGCGTCGTCTCATCTTATAGAAATACACAAAAAAATAATGTTATGGCGTTGAAAGTCTAAAGAATACTGAAACTTTTTGAAAAATATACACAATAATTATAAGAGTGAATAAGCCCTTGAAAAATATCAGGTATTTGAGGGTTTTTGGATTTTAAAAAATCCATGAAAAAAAATAATCCAAGAAACAGAAATATCAGTTCAATTTAATATAAAAGTGTTTTTACCAAACCACTTGAACGATCCGAGGTATTAAGTGGTAGAATGAATGAATGTATGAATTCTAAGAATGGTTATTTAATTGAAATGATCAGTAAATGAAATAAATATTGATAATTTAAAATGACGATAGTATTTATTGTCATCCGCTTGTTTAATTGCAGCTAATAATAAACTTCGAAGCCTCTGTGTGATTTATTGAAAAGAAATAACTGTTTCTACAAATTTTCAGCTTGTTATGTCAAAATACTCTATTTTAATAATAATAGAGAATAATAGTTATTTAATGAAAAAAAAAATTTTTTTTAACATCTCACATATGTGGGAACGAACATATTTAGTGGCAAGTTTTTAAATAAAAATACAACTGGTAAATTAGGATATTAGTAATATATTATGTTCACAATACAAAAGCCATATGACTTGACCACTTCACTGAATAAGACCATAGGAACTCTATTCTTATAATACTCACTACTTTATATTATCGTATTTATTGGAATTGCAGTTTTGTTTGAATATAATACAAATAACAGGGTATTTCATCATTCTGTTGATTTTGCTGATAAAAACACACCTGTTGGAAATATTTGTAAAACCCAAGAACCACTTATAGTTTTGGTTTCAAAAGTGTTGATAATCCACCAATATTATTACAAAGCAGAGAGTCTTTGTTTCGACCACTTTTTAAAAAAATTTAACTTTTATTATTTAATATTATCACTGAAAAATGTGTTTTTTGAAATAATAATATTAAATTATTATTAAAAATGAAATTATTTTTAGTAAAGTAGAGTTTGAACAAGTGATCGTGAAGAAGAAGAAGTGTTGCGGCATCCCTGAAATGTTTGAATCTTTTTTGAAATGTGTAATTGTTGGTGAGTATTGTATGAGTATTATAAGGCAGGGAGAAAGGGACTGATAGTGATGGTGGTGGGGAGTCATAGCCGTGTCTTATTGGTTACTAATACACACATGATTGTTCACACGTATATGGTGTCGGTGTGCGCAATGAAGACTAAGCTACCTGAAGATATCGCCTACAGTGTTTAGCAAATGAACGACTAAGAAGGCGATGTCTCCGTTCGTATTACTCGAGCGTCAAATTTTTCTCCCGTGGGCGATAACTCGAAACGTACCCCATAAGAAAAAACCTATCTTTCTCAATTTAAGCACTAGAATCGTGATTTTTGTCAGAATATGCGCAATAATTAATTAAATAATAAAATGAGAAAAAGTTAAAAAGGT